>SMDT01002345.1:0-40682 GCA_005392925.1 Aquilaria sinensis
CATTGAAGTTGAAATCCCATCATTAAGGGTACTAATGGATACCCAATTGGAAGAAGCGGAATGGGTTAGGGCTAGATATGACAATTAAACCTAATTGATGAAAGGAGAATGATTGCCCTCTACCATGGGCAACTTTATCAAATGAGGATGATCCGTGCATACAATAAAAAGGTTTGCCCATGACAATTTCATAAAGGTAACATAGTGCTCAAGAAAATTCTACCCATTCAGCATGATTTTAGAGGAAAATGGACACCAAACTATGATGGACCATATGTGGTGAAGAAAGCCTTTTCAGGAGGGGCCCTAATTCTGACAGAAATGGATGGACGAGAGCTACCAAAACCAGTAAATTCAGATTCAGTGAAGAAGTATTTTGCATGATGATGAAGTTTTCGGACAAAAGGGAAGAAGTTGTCAGAGCTTGTTCGATCAAAGTTGTAAAAAAAAAGCGTTCTTCTCTCAAACCTTCATTGTTCTTCATTTATACCCAAGACTTTTATATTCCCTTACTCATAAATGAAAAGCCAATTCTCTCTAGCTCTTTTTCTTCAAATCTCACATTCAACTTTTATATTCCCTTACCCATAAATGAAAAGCCAATTCTCTCTAGCTCTTTTTCTTCAAATCTCACATTCTTGCTAGCCTCTAGTGTGAAATAAATTGTGACTTTCTAGGAAGGGTAATAATAATTAAAACTCAGAAAAAGTAAAGACCGTTAATTACTTTAATAAGCTTTATGAATTAAAACAGGTAAGATCGAGGTCCTGCTTTGCGAACAACACAAAACATTTGCTAACAGAAAAAAAGAGTAACAAATCTTCAGGTGATTCCTTTGGTGGTTGCCTGGATGATCACTTCAAAAGTCTTACAATTGAAAATAAGAGCATGATTATATCAACAAGAAGAAATCATACTCATGAATGTTTTAACAGGGATGACTATCCAAAGAGGCATAAAGTATGATGCGGTAAAACATTAAGGAAGTTGAGGCCAAAATTCAAGAACAAGTCAAGAAAAACTTCTTTGAAGTGGTTTTCGAAAAGAATTGAGCTTTTGAGGCAATGGACAAGAGCTGTGAAGCATAAAGAGATTCAATGGTGGTCCGAAAAGGCAATCACAAAAAGGATCCAGTAAAAGCAAAGACATGAAGAACTAGATCCATGCAAAAAATAAAAAAACAAAAAAACAAAAACAAAAAAAAAATAAAAAAAAAGAACCATTAGTTACACATGCCCTGCATTCATGCATTTCACATTATGCATGCATGGCTTTTGCATAACAGGGATCAAACGGAAAACAAATTCGCGGCATGATTACAACATTGATAAGTATAAGCTGAGACTTCAACTGCATCAGCCCATTCCAGTCTATCACTGGATGCACAGCTAATACGCTGGACCAAACTGCATCAAGAATTCAACATTATGGTCAAGGATAAGGTAGACATCAAAAAAATATTGTCATTGACAATTTGTCAAAAGCTGGCAATGGATTCGATAATCGAGGCTACACCCATAAAGACGGGATCAACGTCAGCTCAATGGAATATCAAAGATAAGAGATAGCCATGGTCAAGGATAAAATAGACATAAAAAATGTTGTTGTTGACAATTTGTCAAAAGTTAGCAATGGATTCGATAATCGAGGCTTCACTCATAAGGACGGGATCGACGTCAACTCAATGGAATATCAAAGATAAGAGATAGCCATGGTCAAGGATAAAATAGACATAAAAAATGTTGTTGTTGACAATTTGTCAAAAGTTAGCAATGGATTCGATAATCGAGGCTTCACTCATAAGGACGGGATGGATGCCAACTCAATGGGGTATCAAAGATAAGAAACATCTATGACATCAAAAGATTGTCAAAAAGTAGGATCCATTTTTTCCGGTTAAGTGGCAGATACGGTACTCTGTGACTTTCAAGTCGGTTGTCTCAGTTGCCCATAATAACTGATTTCTTTCTCCCTTCTTTCTTTTATTTCCTTCTAAAAAAATGGATTCTACTCTTTCTGCCCTGTGAAAATACTTTCCTTCCCTCCCAATGAATGTTCTTAAAAGGATTTACCAAGTTCGGTGTGAACGATTAAGAGTTTTGATGCACAAAGGAATCCCTGAAGATGTGCGGTGGTTAATTGAAGCTAAGATCCGTCTGGCAGGTGAAGTCCCAGATGCATTTGTGTCTCACATGCCTGGCTTAGGCAAAAGCTCTTATGCCAAAAAGCGAAGAGCGAAAAGGTTACAAGTCTGTCACAAATGTGGTCGATGGACTTGTGATACAAAATGTCGTTCTTTAGGAATGATCTCCGATAATCGAGAAGATAAAATACAATTCATCAAGAATGGCCTGAGTAAGGATTCTTTGGATGATATCCGATTGACTCTTGAGACGCATTCTTGTGGATCAGTGCAACGCGAACTTCTTGGTTTATGAAGTATTTTTCACGAAGAACGAGAGCGTTATAGTCCCGGGAATCTGACTTTAAAAGACCCTGTTTGTCAGTTTGTAAGAAAACTGGATGGGAAGCAAATCCCTGACTCATAGAAGGCGTTGAAGCCGTTACTGGACGTAAAACCAGTGGAAGATGTGAGCCACAGTCACAATTACTGTACATACAATTTGTCGTATTTGAAAATTTACATTTTCTTTTGACAATAATGTACTTGCTCCTGTAAGCGTAATTAACACGTTATCCTTTCATCGCTATAAATGCGTGTTCTTCTTTCCGGTTAAGTAGCGGATACGGTACTCCGTGACTCTCAAGTCGGTTATTTCAGTTTCCTACAATAACTGATTTCTTCCTTTCTTCTCTCAAATTTTTCTCTCATCAATGGATTATACTCTTTCCGCCCTGCGAAAGTACTTTCCTTCCCTCCCAATAAATGTTCTTAAAATGATTTACCAAGCTAGATATGAAAGGATCAGAGTCTTTATGCACAAAGGCATTCCTGACAATGCGCGGTGCTTAATTGAAGCTAAGGTCCGTTTGGCTGGTGAAGTTTCAGATGCATTTATGCCCCGTATGCCCGGCTTAGGTAAAAGCGCTTATGCCAAAAAGCGAAGAGCAAAGAGGCTAGGCGTCTGTCATAAATGTGGACGTTGGAATTGCGATACTAAATGTCACTCTTTAGGATTCATCTCCAAAAATCGTGAAGATAAAAGAAAATTCATTAAGAATGGCCTGCGTAAGGAATCTCTAGAGGATATCCGAGGGACTCTTGAAACGCATTCTTGTGGAATAGTGCAACGTGAAATTGTCGATTTATGGAGGACTTACCATAAAGAACGAGACCGTTACAGTCTTGGGAATCTGACTTTAAATGACCCTGTTTGCCAGTTTGTAAGAAAACTGGATGGGAAGCAAATCCCTGACTCATAGAAGGCGTTGAAGCCGTTACTGGACGTAAAACCAGTGGAAGACGTGAGCCACAGTCATGACTACTGTACATGCTAGCTGTCACTTTTGAAAATTTTCCTTCTCTTCTGACAATAATGTACCTACTCCTGTAAATATAATTGACGTGAGCCACAGTCACGACTACTGTACATGCTAGCTGTCACTTTTGAAAATTTTCCTTCTCTTCCGACAATAATGTACCTACTCTTGTAAATGTAATTATTGCATTATCTTTTCACCTCTATAAATACATCCTCTTCTTTTCATTTCTCACAAGGTTAAGGATAGGAATGGAGAAAACCTCAACTCGTAAATCCCAAAGTATTTGTGTATTTTCTGGGGCTTTTCCTGGAAAAGATGAAGAGTATTTAAAGGCAGCCAACCATTTGGGTAGAGTATTAGCTGAGCAAAAAATACATTTAGTTTATGGAGGAGGTAGTGTCGGATTAATGGGAGGTGTAGCATCAGCAGCATCTTTAGGAGGAAGTCAAGTTTTGGGCATTATCCCTGGACCTTTGAAATTTGTTTCTGGGGGCACGATTGGAGAAGAATTAGTGGTTAAAAATTTGCAAGAGCGTTTGTTACAAATGCTTTTTAATGCTGATGCTTTTATCGCTCTACCAGGTGGTTTTGGCACATTGGGAGAAATCTTCCAAATTGCTTCCATGGCCCAACTTAATTTGCACAAGAAACCCATTGGGCTGTTGAATGTTAACAATTTCTTTACAGGTCTGATATCTTTTGTGGATTACGCTGTGCAGAAGAATTTTATATCAAGAGTGGCACAACGAATCCTAATATCCGCAACAACTGCTGAAGAATTGCTAGATAAAATGCAAGCTTTTGTTCCTGAACCAGATCCAGCAATGATTCAGATAGACTGGACACGACAGTCTTTCCCGACCAGTTCCATCCCATAATTGTCCTTTACCCGGCCTGTTGAAGCATTGTGGAAGAAAAAGCGATCCGATCTGTTCTTCTTGTCCTTTAGTTTTATTATCAGCATTTTTTTTTCGTGTTTCAGTTTTTCTTTTCAGGGAATTTCTTCTTTCTTTTTTACCTTTTAGGATAGTTTTGTTCATGCTGATATTAAAACCATAGGACAAAGCCTTTAGTTTGGAATGGCTGAGTAAGGAGTAATTTTTTTGCTCTTGAGACGCATCCTATTAGGTCTACTAGTCATGACATTTTGGGGTAGCTAAGCTTCAACCTTATTTGGATGACATATATCACAAGGGAATCTATATTTTCTGAAGAAAATATTAGATGAAACCTGGATATTGATTCCAAACATTCGTTCCCTTACATAATTTGTCAGTTTTATTGCCATTTTATGGAATTTTTCATCATCAAGATTCACTCATTTCATGGAAGTTTAAATTTTTGCACTCGCCTATTATGAAAATTCACACTTCCGAAGAAATTATTCCAACTTCAATTGCCTTCATACAAATTTTGCTTGAGGTACTAAGGAAAGCTCCTTAACCTCAAACTCAATCAATTTTTCTTCAACGATAGGAGAGTTCCTGTCGTAGAGGTTCTAAGGAAAGCTCCTTAACCTCAAACTCAATCAAATTTTCAATCAATTTTTCTTCAACGATAGGAGAGTTCCTATCGTAGAGGTTCTAAGGAAATCTCCTTAACCTCAAAAATCAATCAATCAATTTTTCTTCAACGATAGGAGAGTTCCTGTCGTAGAGGTACTAAGGAAAGCTCCTTAACCTCAAACTCAATCAATTTTTCTTCAACGATAGGAGAGTTCCTGTCGTAGAGGTACTAAGGAAAGCTCCTTAACCTCAAACTCAATCAATTTTTCTTCAACGATAGGAGAGTTCCTGTCGTAGAGGTTCTAAGGAAGGTTCCTTAACCTCAAATCAATCAATCAATTTTTTCTTCAACGATAGGAAAGTTCTATCGTAGAGGTTCTAAGGAACCAGGGGGTGTTACTCAAGGATGCTTCAATGATAGGAAGGTTCCTAACACTTAAGGTTACAAAAGAGTCCTTAACCTCAAACTCAATCAATTTTTCTTCAACGATAGGAGAGTTCCTGTCGTAGAGGTACTAAGGAAAGCTCCTTAACCTCAAACTCAATGCAATTTTTCTTTAGGAAACTCAACACTAGGAGAGTTCCTATCGTAGAGGTACTAAGGAAAGCTCCTTAACCTCAAACTCAATCAATTTTTCTTCAACGATAGGAGAGTTCCTGTCGTAGAGGTACTAAGGAAAGCTCCTTAACCTCAAACTCAATCAATTTTTCTTCAACGATAGGAGAGTTCCTGTCGTAGAGGTACTAAGGAAAGCTCATTAACCTCAAACTCAATCAATTTTTCTTGAACGATAGGAGAGTTCCTGTTGTAGAGGTACTAAGGAAAGCTCCTTAACCTCAAACTCAATCAATTTTTTTTCTTAGACGATAGGAGAGTTCCTGTCGTAGAGGTACTAAGGAAAGCTCCTTAACCTCAAACTCAATCAATTTTTCTTGGAACAATAGGAGAGTTCCTGTCGTAGAGGTACTAAGGAAAGCTCCTTAACCTCAAACTCAATCAATTTTTCTTAGACGATAGGAGAGTTCCTGTCGTAGAGGTACTAAGGAAAGCTCCTTAACCTCAAACTCAATCAATTTTTCTTAAACGATAGGAGAGTTCCTGTCGTAGAGGTACTAAGGAATGCTCCTTAACCTCAAACTCAATCAATTTTTCTTGAACGATAGGAGAGTTCCTGTCGTAGAGGTACTAAGGAAAGCTCCTTAACCTCAAACTCAATCAATTTTTCTTCAACGATAGGAGAGTTCCTGTCGTAGAGGTAATAAGGAAAGTTCCTTAACCTCAAAAAGGAGGAGAAAAAGGTTTTTCTCCTCAGGGTTTAGGCAGCGAGAAGGTTCTCAATGCCTAGCTAAGGTCGGACGAAATTTGGTAACGGCTTTGCATGCATCATGTCCCATGAAGCATGCAAAGGGGGGCAGCTGTTGACACCCAATTTCGTCCGACTATTAAGGAAAAATTAAAAAAATTAAAAAAAGGTTTAAAATTAATTAAAATTAATTGCATTATTAATTAATTAATTAATTAAAAAAGACCCAAAAAAAAAGGAAAAAAATTAAATTAAATAGTTTAGGGGGCATTTTTGTTTCGTAAGGTTAGATAGTAAGTGTATATATATATATATATATATGTAAAATATAAAAGGGGAAGTTTTAAAAAAAAAATTGTCAAAAATAAGAAGTTTGGGGTAAATCTGACAAAATTGAGAAGTTTGGGAAACAATCTGATGAAATCTGGAAATTCCAGGGAAATTTGGTAATTTTTCGCATGATTTTTGGGCCAAACAGACAATTTTGGGCCAAATTGACAGAACAGACAAATTTGGGCCAATCAGTAATTTTGTGAAAAACATGGGACCAGACCAGTAGTCAATGAAAGCTGAAGGACTAAAACTGTCATTTTGACCAAATTATGAGATAAATCTTTTTTTAATTAAATTTCAAATTTTTTTTAAATAAAAAGGAATCCAATGCTCCTCCCCCTATAAATAGGGGTCCAAACCTGAAAATAAAAAAGGAAAAAAAGCAAGATTAGAGCTTCTTAATTAAAAAAGGAAAAACTGTAGCTTAGTCCCTGGCCCTCCTCCCTTCTTCCCAGAAAAACCTAAACTTTTCTAGCTGCTTCTCTCGTCGTCTGTCCGTTTACCGTTTTCCCGTTCTCCGTCTTTCCACCGTTCCGTTTGCCGTCACCTCATCCCACGTCGGCCTTTCTCCCTTTCCTCGCCGTCGCCGTCCGCTTGCTCGCCGCTTCCATGCCGTCACCAGTCGGCCACAGTCCCTGCTCCCCCGCGCTCCCCTCTCCTTCCCGCGTACGCCACCGCCTCCACGTCGCCCCCTTCGCGCCGTTCTCCTCGCTCTCCTTTCCTCCCCTCCTCGCCGCGACTCCTGCCCAGCCGAGAACGCCGCCGTCGCCGCGCCCCCTGTTACGCTGCATCGTCGCCGGAAAAGGAGAAACCCGTTAAAGAAAAAAAACGACCCGACCCGCCTGATTCAAAAATTCTCTTCCTCTTTGGTATAACCCTCTTTAGCCCTTCTGAATTTCTTATTGTCATCCATATAAGTCACTAACTTCTTTGTTCTTTGCAGAAACTGACCCCATTAACAGCCAACTTTTGATGTTTATTTTTCGTTCTTTTTTTTTATTTTTTTTTCTTCTTTCTTGTTATTTTTTTTATGGAAAGGTTATACCTCCTACCTTTTTTATGTGGATGGCCAAAAACCCCACGTTTTATTTATTTTTTATTTATTTATTTTCTTTTATTTATTTTATTTACTTTTATTTTTTTTGCACTTTATTTTTCTTTACGTATTTACTTTATGTCCCACTTTATTTTTTTATTCTGCATTTATTTAAACGCCACACTTTTATTTATTTTTTACTTTATTTATTTACTTTTTCATTTATTTACTTTCTTTATTTATTTACTTTCTGCACTTTATTTTTTTACGTGGATGGTTAAGTGCCCCACTTTCTTTATTTATTTACTTTTCTACACTTTTCTTTATTTATTTACTTTTATGCACTTTTTACTTTATTTTTACGTGGACGGCCAAGCGCCCCACTTTCTTTATTTATTTACATTTATTTACTTTATGCACTTTATTTTATTTTTACGTGGATGGCTAAGCGCCCCACTTTCTTTATTTATTTACTTTTCTTATTTATTTACTTTTATGCACTTTATTTTACGTGGCAGCCAAGCGCCCCACTTTCTTTATTTATTTACTTTTCTGCACTTTATTTACTTTATGTACTTTATTTATTTTTAGTGAACGGCCAAACACCCTTTTATTTTATTTGGATGGCTAAACGGCCCACTTTTATTTATTTATTTATTTTTCTGCACTTTATTTAATTTGGATGGCCAAGCGCCCCACTTTCTTTATTTTTATTTATTTATGTACTTGGCTTTACGTGGACGGTTAAGCGGCCCACTTTCTTTATTTATTTACTTTTCTGCGTTTTATTTTTTACTTTGTGGACGGCCAAGTTATTTGCCCCCTGCAAGAGCCCCATTTATTTATTTATTTTTTTTTATCTGCACCCCCCGGGTTTATTTTTACGTGGATAGTTAAGCGGCCACTTTATTTATTTACCTTTTTTATTATTTACTTTCTGTAATTTATTTTTCTTTGTGTGGATGATTAAACTCATTTTATTTATTTACCATTTTTTTATGGCTGGCCAAGAGTTCCATCTTACTTCCTTATTTTATTATTATTTTTAATTTATTTATTTCTATTACAACCAAGCCCCTCCGTCCTTTATTTTTCCATTTTTTTTAACATTATTTGGAATATTAAGACATTTATTTTTTTTATTATTTCCTTTAAATAACAAAATTTAACCTTTTATTCCTTTTAATAAAATAAATTTAAAAAAAATCATAACCAGACGATTCAATAAAAATCAATGGTTTTGAATAAGTATTTTTTTTTATCTATGGATTAGATAATTAATTTTAAAAAAAATCTTTCATAAAAATGAAAAGAAAAATAAAATTTAAAAAATAATAAAAAAGAAAATAATATTAAAACCATTAAAAATCCATGTTCGGATAATTTGGTAAAAAAAAATCATAATTAATAATTAATTAAATAATTAATAATAAATTAAAAATTAAATTTCATTAAATTCCATATCCGGGTGATTCGATAGAATCCATGGTTTGAAAAATATCAAATTTATAATAAAAATAAAAAAGATAATCAAGTACCAAAAATTTAAAAAAATTCATATTCGGATAATTCGGCAGAATTTATGACATGGATTAATAATTAAATAAAATATTCAATAATAAATAAAAACTAAATTTTCATCAAATTCTATATCCGGGTGATTCGATAGAATCCATGGTTCGGAAATATTAAATTTATTATAAAAAAATTATACAAATTAATTATCAAGATTTTAGAAGTCCATACCAATTTAAAAGTCCATATCTGAATGATTCAGTTACAATTTCTGGTTTGAAAATTAACTAAAATTATTTTAAAAGCAAGCAAAATAAAATTAAAATCAACTAAGGTACCAATTTTGGGCGTTAGAATAGAGTTATTTTAACGTAACTGTACTCCCGAACCCTCGAACTCTCGTAGATTATTTTTAGGTGTCCAATCGACCTAAGTGAAACCGATTGGTGGCGACTCCCAAAAATCCCCATGTTGCCATAGTATGCACAATCGAAGAGTTGAATCCAAGTGAGGAAGAAGCAAATAATGCTCTCTGTAAAATAGCAATATATAATACCAAATTAAAGTAAAGGTTGTTAATGGAACTAAAGTTGTCTCTATTGTCATTAGAAAAACCAATTTAGGAGCTATTTCTAGCTTAACTAAATCAGGATCAATTGTTAATAGTTAGGTTGTTTGTGGTTAAAAATGAGAGAACATAAGACTTTTGAAGAAACTTACGTTTCTTGTTTTTATTTGTTTTGAATTTTCTTTTGGAGAAAGAATTTTGTGCCATTCTATTTAGGAGGAAAAAATATTGATAGAGAAGTGTTAATAAAGAAGTATTATATGAGGAGGTAAAAGTATTCAACTCCCTTTAAATGGAAAGATATGATGATTAAAGGCTTTTATATTGCTTTAGAAACAAGATAAATTGGATAGATATAGCAACATTTTTATACTTTGGTGACAAAATTTTGTTGCTTATTATGGATGTTGGGCGTTTGAGTATTTGTAAAATAACATTTAACTTATCCATCATATCTGTTATGGACTATAATAGGATAATCTTTATCTAACATTGGAGGATGACTTTTCAAATAGAGTCTCTGGACATTATTGGTAAGACTATCATGATTTCACCAATGAGATCGCAAAGGAATCTGGGACCACTTAGTTAGCGGACGTCGTAATGCTTTGTCTAGTGGAAACTCTAATAATTTCAGGCAATAGATTTTTTTCTTCTTTTGTTGGTTTCTATTGACATTTAATTTATTCACATGAAAGTGAAGACAATGAGTTAGAGATGCCATTATTAGATCCCTGTTGAGTTGTTCTTGTCATATAAAGGGCCCTATTGACTCTTATGGGAGAGTTACTTCTCTATAGATCTCAAAATCCTTTCCATCATTTCTACGAAGGGAATTTGACTATCTTTGAATTTCCCTCCTTCATAGAACCTACTAAGCATAACATCCAAGAACTCTTCATATGGATTTTCTTCTTCTTCAATTATACCAATTTTCTTAGGACTAAGATTCTCTTGAAAATATTGATTAATCACACATTTATCTCATTACTTAGACTCCCAAAAACATTCTAGGCAAGGTGTGAAGTGAGCATCAAAATCCACCCTTTGCTTATCGTAGTGCCATTAGACAATCCATGGAATCTGAGTATATGACAACAAAGAAAAAATTTAGGAAAGGAACTTTTTACGTTTTCTTGATGAACAATTTTTGGAACATGCAAAATCCTTCAAAGGATCTTTAGACTTGTTCTGGGAATGAGTCCCCGAATAAACCTTTTCCAAAATACCAATTGTAAAACTAATTTGGAAATCTTCTTTGCTTGGTTTTGAAAAGTATCATCCATGAGTTTGGTAATCTCTATTCTGGATGTGGAAGACTTCATCCCAGACTTTAATGTAATCCCTATGTGAGAACAACATATTCTCATACCTTCCTCTGGTTAAAATTCTTCTGCCTGAAGGAACTTCTTATTCCTCAAATGTCCATAATTTTAAGATTTTTAATGAGGAAATTTCACTTCTAAGATATATTTTTCTGAAGGGGATTCTTCATCACCAGATTTAAGGTTTATGGTGATCTTTGTTCTTATCAATTTATGCTCTATTCCAGCAAAAACTATTTCATGCAAGATTATTTAAAAAAACAAAGGATTCTTGAGTGATTGAAATTGCCACTAAGGATTATGGTGGTTCGGCCAGTATTTTTTGCCAGTTTTATGACTAAGAGATGTTTCATATTTTTGTCTTCTGGGAAATGACACGTTTCTCTTATCAATTTCTTGGTATACTCTTGGTATACCTAAACTAAGCATGAAAATTTCTTGAGGCTTTTGACGCCTTGGTAAATCATTCTTTTGGTAGTTTTCTCGTGAATTACTCTAGTAATTCCTATAATTTCTTCTTTCTTGAAAAGCTAATGGTTCATCATGACTATTCCAAAAGTCTATTTTCTTGGAGGGTTCTTCCTCAGATTTTATCTTTGTCTAAATAAATTTTTCAAAGGATTTCCTCCTTTTTAAGGAATTTCTAATTACACATAGTACTGAGCTATAATAGTTCTAGTTAATTTTGTGTCTGTATCCAGTCTTTTTATTTCCGTCATGTGTTCTTTGACTTCTTGGTGGAGAATGTTTTTGTTTTTCTAATTCAAATTCTTGGCCATCTTTTTTCCCCTGCAAAAACTCTCTGGTCAAGAAATCAAGCAAAGAGTTTGTCTCACTTGCAATATACTTAATATCAAAGTCAAAAGAAGATAAGATAGCTTGCCAACAAGCAAAAATTTGCTTAGAAGCTAAATTTTTAACATCTTTAAACAAGACATTTTTTGCTACTTTGCAATCAACTCGAATTAAAAATTTCTTGTTGAGAAGGTCTTTTTCAAATTTAGTGACACAAAGCAAAATTGCTAGAATTTCGTTTTCCAAAGTGGCATAATTCTAGGATGAAGTCTTTGTTAAGATTTTTATAAAAATCCACAACGTAATTTAGACTTCCTAGAAATCTTTGTAATTATTTCTTGTCCTTAACCTTATCAAGAAATTTATCAGCAAAACTTTTTGATCTATCAACAAATTTCATTGTTCCTTTGTGGATCATATGACCCAAAAATCTAATTTTTGTCTGGAACAACTCCATCGTTTTTGCTTCCAATGTCAATCAATTGATTGAGAAAATGTAAACAATAATAAAAGAATTGTAGGGATTAAAGATTTCATTTATTATTATCTAAAATTCTGATGGGGCATTTTTCAACTCAAAAGACATAATATTCCATTCATAATGACCAAAAGAAACACTAAGCCTTGTTTTATATTTGTCCTCTTTGACAATATGAATTTGCCAATATCCTGATTTCATGTCAAATTTAGAAAACATAATAGCATTATGAAGTATGAATAACAAATCTTTCTTGTTAGGTATCGAGTACCTAATCCATCTAAGAACTTTATCGAGAGACTTATAATTTATTACCAATCTTGGTACTCCTCTTTCAATTTTTGAATTTTTAATCACATAAAAAGCATAACAACTCTATGGCGATGAACTATTTCTAATCAATTTTTTATCTAGTAAATCTTGAATTTATTTCCTACAATAAGTCATTAGTTCTTCGTTTATTTGAATGGTCCTAGATCTTGTTGGAATATTTTTCTTATTAAAATCTGGTTCATAAGCAAGATTCACAATGTGACTTTTTCTTTCCAAAAATCATTAGAAATATTTGCACAAACCTTTCTTGCCAACACTCCCTTAAAGTGTTCAATTCTTTGTTTTAATTCTAGATTTTCCAATTTTTTTTCAACATTTTTGTGTTTTACTTCCTCTTGTAAACACATTAATATATTCTCTTTACACCTTAGTTCGGTAGTAAGTTATTTTAACCAAGATCTCTTAGGTGGTTCAGCAAATTCAAAAATGATTTTATTTCCAGGTTTTTTAAAAGAAATTCCATCCATACTTACCTCAAAAGGCATGATTGCAGCTAGGAATAGAGTTCCTAAGATTTTTTTTTATTATGTTTAAGGCTGTAAAATGTTGTTTGATGCAAATATCTTGATTACAAACATCAATATTTATCACCTTAAACTTTATTGGCAAAGTTTCTTTATTAGCAACAGTGATTGATGCAAAAGATTTATCAAAATACTGATAAGGAACAATATCTTCTTTGATGCAATTTTTGTCAGCTCCCAAGTCTATTAAGACTACTATTATTAGTTTGAATTGTTCTTCAATTACCAAAGTCATTATACTAATAAATCTTTGATTTGACATGAATAAACTCCATTAATCTGTAACGGTTTTTCTTGAGAATTTATATCTTGATTTTCTTAATTTGTTTCTAGAACGTTTTTACCTCTTTCTTTCTGCTTAGCCTTAAAGTTGAATTCGTCCAAATCTTCCATAATTAACTCATCTTATGGAATATCTGGAAAATATCCTTTAAAATATTAAAGTTCTAAAATCTTAATTACATTTCTAAGAGATTTTATTACATTTTTATTTCTGAAATCTATCCTTTTAGTTCTACTACTGTTGGTTCTTTATAACTCTTTTGTCATTCATCTATCATTTTAAAAATTTCACCAAGATTATAAACTGAAGGCTTAGTTAATTCTTGTATATCAACTTGTTTCTTTGAGTTTTTTCTACCTTGATTTAATTGGTGTTCATGTTGACCAACTGTATCAAGATATTTAAATAAAGTTTCTTTTCTTAATTCTACGTTACCAATTTGTCTAGCAAATTCTAGGATTCTTTCATCTTCTTTGGTGATAGCATTAGCGTGAATCATGTTTAATCACAAATTATCAAATGTACTATGCAATTGGCATGAATGAGAACCACATTTAGAACCATAACTACTTTCTAATTCAGAACTGTCTAAAAGACTAAAAACATTTACTTCTTCAGAACTTCCTTCAGAGTTTACCTTTTCCTGTTCTTCATTAGGTTCACTGTCACTATTTAACAAAATATGTATTAAACTCTTTTTAAGACACCCCGTCTATCTTTAGATAGTTTGTCTTTTACTTTGTTTTATAGTTATTTGCATAGTGGCCTAGCTTTCTACATTTCCAGCAAACTTTCTAACATTTTCCAAATTTTTTTTTCTTAAACTTCTTAAATGACCTAGGTTTCTCTTCTAATTCTTCAAACATTTTTCTCCTATATTTTTTTTATAAGATTTATACCTTTTTTTTTTGTTCATACTCAAAGTATGGCCTTGGGATATCATATCCAATTGGGAAAAAAATTTGCCCATTTCTTTTTTTGCAGCTAGTTTTTATCTTTTAACATGTTTTGCCATTTTATTTCTTGGCAAATTTTAAGACCAACTTCCTTTATTGCAACTAAAACTTGTTCATAGGTATAGTTTTCTAGGTTGAGATGACCTTGATTCTTCTCTTTAATGTGATCCATAATCAACTGACCAAAGTATTTTGGCAATCCTTGCATGAACTTTTCTTTTTAGATTGAGAATCCACAATCCTGTTTTTCATATACTCTTGTTACAAAAGTGTCCTTGTACCATTCTAAAAGTGTCCTTGTACCATTCTAAACCTGACAAAGTTCTACATTTTAAGTTTAACAGTAACTCTTCATTTCTGTTTTCTCTACTTTCATCACTCCCAACAAAATGTGAATAAATAGTACACAGTAAAGTATTCATAACATCAGGCTCACTTGTCTATAGTATTTTTCCTGCATGTTGAATTGTACCAATTTTTCTCGCATTCTTTATTTCTTGTCTTGCTTATTTGGTTAAACAATTTTTCCACCAATTTCTTAGTTGTCTTTTGGATCCAGTTATAATCATCTTTGCTATATCTATATCTGAGTTATTAACTCTCTTTCTTGCAGCTATTCCAAACATAATCATATATTGGATAACATTTATAACTTGATATTCTGGCAAACCATCTATATTTCATTCTCTTATGACATCTCCTTTGTATTTTGTAAAGGCATATGACTCAAAGTAGTTACTTAATCTTATATCCACTCGAGATGGTTTTGGAGTAGAGGGATAAGGTATATTCCATGTTTTTGTTGGACTTTTTATTGGACATGCTTTCTCCATTTTCTAAATGAAAATGATTTAATTCTAAGTTTTCATATTCTAATGGATGAGAATCAATGAGTTCTATACTTGTATTTTCTCCAATAACATTTATTTGAAGACCTTTTTATTTTTTGTTTGTAACTTCTTCAGAATTCTCATATGATTGAATTGTTAGTTTAGCTATTTGATCGGCTAAATTAGCAATTCTATCACTTGGTTTTAACTTAAATTCTTGAAGTTTTTTTTGTAAAACTTATGGCAATCTTAAGTTTTCTTGCAAAAGTTCTAATTTAAAGACAAAGTTTTTGTAAGACCAAACTTGTGCTTGTCTGAAGATGTCTTAATTCTATTCATTTGTTTACATATGGATTATGGGTAAAGATTTGTATAATTTTTTTTGTTCTATTATATTCTTAAGATCTTTCTTATCTACAACCTTTTTGGTATTCTCAAAATTTTCAGTATCAAAAGTTTTAAAAGGCAAAACAGATGTTTTTGTTTCTTCTTCCAATATGACTATACCATTAGAATGATGTGGAGTTGTAATTTCTTTTCTATCTTTGGTTTTATACGTGGCTTAAGTTTCTTCTAATACTTCTAATGCGGTTTCCCTATCCAAAACTATGGCCGGAATGAACCATTCAAAGAATTTCAAATTCTTTTTAGTTCTCATGATTCTATACCAAATGTGTTTAGTTTTTTTTCCATCTTCCATGGTATACGTGTCAAAAAACCATTTTCTTTTATCCTTATTCTTTTTTGACAAAAAAGCTTCATTTAAACTTTAGCTATCAAACCAAAATGATTATGTTAACACATGTTGTTGAAAATTTGAAAAGTTAGGATTGGGTGATTCTATAGATACATATTTCATCTCTTCTTCTTACTATCTATAATTTTGACATTTTTCTAATGTGACTAGGACAAACTTATAAACAGGATATGAAACTTATTATATAGATTCTCTAACAGCTTCGACTAATCTCTCATGCTCAGATTTTGGAACAAAAGAACATGAAGCTCTCGAAGGTTTATAAGAAATTCTTAAAGGTGCTTTTCGTGATTCTAATTCTTTGAAATCAATATTTGTGACTCTATCTTTCCTAAACCTCATCTCAACCTCTCGATTTCCATATTCGACAATTTTTTCCAACTCTTGAGGTTTCAAAGGTTTCATGAGTTTTTCATTATTGAAAATCCATTTTTCTGGAAGCTTAACATCACTCTATTTAATTGGCTTTGGAATCATAACATGACTTTTTTCTACATTAGCCTGCAACAACAAAGTTTATTCTTTTGTATCAAATTCTAAAGCCTTAAGTTTTATCTATGTTGTCATTACTTTGTAATAAATTCTATAAACAAGAGCATGATTATAAGATCTTTCAAGCATATCAAAACCAGATGTAATGATATTTACAATCAATACTTTTATGATATGAGGATATTTCAAATAAACAATAAAATTTGGATGACAATTGAAATAAATTGGTCAATCACATAAACTTGATTCTACTATACCTAACATGGAATTAGAGAACTTGTAATGTCTACAATCCCTTATGTCAATGATTACAAGTATTTAAGACATTTCTTGTCAAAGGTTTTAAAGCAATTTGTACAAAACCAACATACAAATAATTACAATGATTTTTTAGATGATCCTTAATCATGTGTTTTTGAAAATAATTCATACTTATGATCTTCTTCCATTATTGGAACAGTTTTTTCTACAGTTTTAATGGTATAAGTCATTCTGAATTCAAAAAATTCCTTTATGATAAACTTCATATTTATCAACTTTTGGAATATTAAAGTTTTCTAATTTTTTTCTTAACATCTCTCTTTAAAACCGCTTCTGAGTTCTTAACTTTTCTATTTCCTATAATTTCTTTTTCCTCTTATCTCTTTGAAATAGATCTAGACAAATTTCAAAAAATTTCAGCCATCAATAACTATTGATTAATATCAAAATTTTATTTGTTATCTATTAATGTTTTACTTGATTTTACTACCTTTTCCACTTCAATAATGGGTCTTGCTATTGATACATGACTTGGGTGATAGCCCAATCAAATCTTAACAGTGATCTTTAATTACTGAAAGGAAAAAATCTTTTGAAATTTGGCTAGCTCTTCAGTCAAAGGGATAAGATAGAAAATAAACTTTAGGGATTAGAATGCTAGAAGGTGAGGTTTTGAGTTAAAACTAGACTTAAACCAACACGTTAACCTTTTAAATCCAACAGTAGAGATGGGAGATATCGTTGGGCTGTATTTTACAAACTTCTGCTTTCCGCTTTTATCCTGATGTGTTCGTTTGCACAAACTTCTAGGTCCCGCTCCTCCTGGTTAAAACAATTTTCTTTTTTATTTTTTTTTGTGTAATTTAATGTTATTGAAGATTTAATATGCTATTTATCTAATTATTGCTTGATGCATATTTTGTAAGAGATAATTAATTATCTAATAAGTTTCCAACTTATTTTTCAGTGAAAGAAGTCATGAAAAATATATATTTTGCATAAAAATGTTCAAAATAATTTTCAGAAATCATAAATATTATCTCTTAATTAGCATGCAACTAAATGTATTAGTTATATATCAAAATAAATAATTTTTTATTATTTTTTAAATTTCTCTAAAGAATCACCCTGTTATTTTTCATAAGCCTGTCATAACATATTTTGTCTTTTTCTCTCTTTTCAGTACCCACTGCCTCTCACTGGTCATAACTTTCAATTCTCCACACAATTATTTATCTCTCACATGCAAACTTTCTTTTATTTTTAGTTAAATTACAAAATTCCCCTATGGTTTGATTTAACCTACAGTTTGCCCCATCTATTTTAAAAAACTTACAGTTTGACCCTACTTCTTTTATAGTGACCAACAACAGCTTCTGAAACCCTAAATTAAAATGTCTGATAACCATACTCCAGTAATTTCAAATTTTAAGATATCTATTTCATAGCTAACTGACCTCTAAAAAATACGGACATGCATTTACAGCAAGAAAAATGTATTTACAGAAAGAAAAACTGATAATTTAAAATATCTATTAACTATCAAAGAATATTGGAGAGATTGACATTATTGGAAGATAATTATCGTATAGTTTAAATTATAATTTCAGAAGTTACTATCAGATAGTATAAAAGAATATGGGGTAAAATGTATGTTTTTCAAAATAAATGGATAAACTGTAGGTTAGGGTAAATATCATGGAGATAATTATAACTTTCCTTTTATTTTTTTGCTTTCGGATGATTGCCCAGCGAAAATCATAAATATTATCTCTTAATTAGTATGTATTAATAAATTAGTTATTATATCAAAATAAATAACTTTTGTTACCTTGGTTTCAAATTCTTCACAACATTTATTTTTTAATAATTAATCTATAATTTTATATTTTTAATATTTTAATATATAAATAAAAAAAATTTATATATGAATGATGAAATTAAAATTTATAATTTATAAATATATTTTTAAAATTTTAAATTATTAAATAAATTTAAATCAAACAAGTAAAAACTAATCAAATAGCGCAAAATAATTGAGGCGGAGTGGTATTTTTTAAAATTTCTTTAAATAATAATCCTGATATTTGTCATAAGCCTATCATATTATGTTTTGTCTTGTTCTCTCTTTTCAGTCCCTACTGCCGTCTCACTGAGTCACTGATCATAACTTTCACTTCTCTGTGCAATTGTTTCTCGCACATGGGAACTGTCTTCTTCTTTGCTATCGGCTTCAGTACCATTGCCCAGTGAACTACCACAAATTTCAATTTTAACCACTAACTATAGGTTATTTCCAAGTACAAGTAGCACACAAGCTTTTAAGATCGTGTCAAATTGGCCCTTAAGTACCCATAATGCCAACGATCATTGCCGTTGATAGTGAGTCTTTGTGGGGGGGAATTATCTCGTAGTTTACTTACCATTACTTTATAATGAATTTCAAGAGACAACTTGATTAAATTTTATTGAGGTAAAGGCAAAAATCATGAACAACCTCAAAGCATAAAATTTGCCTAACTTTGCCTAAAGTTTTACCCTCCCCGAAAATAAATAAATAAATAAACAGCTTAAATAAGATTAGAATATTTTAGTACTTCATTGTGTTCAAGCACTAAAGTTCTTCTTAGCCTGATTGGTAAGTTTTTTTCACCAACTCATACATAAAACATCAGCTATATCGAAATCTCATCCATCTTTAACATATTTCTCAAAAGTTGGAGACTCATACATCCACCTTTTCAAATTAGACTAAAGGGCTTTCTTCTCATCTTATGAATTCACTGATTTCCTCCACAAGGTAAAAGTTGATTAAATTTGATCCAATTGAACTTATTCAAATCAAGATTATTAGGGCCCTAGATAACATGAGGTAGAAGTTGGGTTAAGCTGTAGTGTTGAAAGTTTGGGTTAAGCTATAGTGTTGAAAGTTTCTTCAAGGTGCTACTGTGGATGGCTACCTAGAGCCTAGTTGGATACAAATTTAAATTTAATGTCTGTTTGGGGACTGACTTTAGTTTAACAACTGTAGGTAAATGGTTAAATTTGTTATAGTTTAAGGACCAATTGGGTAATTAAGTCTTCACCTCCCCACAGAAAGTCTTTTTGTTTTCGTATTAAGGCTAAGTGGTTAATTACATCTTAGGATGGTAAAATTTCATGAATATGTCATTAAACAATCAAACGTTTTTTTTTACAGTCTATTAAGCTTTTCAACTTGTGTTCGCTAAAGCATTAACATTGGGTGCATTAACTGAAATAATATTTTTATAGATTAAATGTGTAAATTTTCAGTTCTTGAAAACTTACAATATAAGCAATACAGAAATAGATCTATTTTTGCAGTTGAGAATCATTGAAATTGATATTACAGCCACTAAAATTGAAATTTATCGGTACAAATTTTTAGTGATGTCTTCGTGAGCTTTTAGATTGGCCAAATTGCACATTTGGTCATTTAACTTTGCCGACTCAAGCAAATTAGTCCTTGAACTTCGAATTAAGGCGACTTAGTCTCTAAATTTTGAAAAATTGAGCGAGTTTGTCCTTCTGTGCACGGAATGACAAACAACATTTGTTTTTGCTTCTCACTATTGGCCATTCCTCTATAGTGCCACCCGATCTCTTCTCTAGCGCCATTGACTTCCTTCTCATCTCCCGTCAATCTCTTCTTTCATTGACTTCCTTCTCGTCTCCTGTCTTCCGTCAATCTATTCTTCCATCGGTCTCATCTCTTCTCTAATGCCACTGGAACTTGTCTCATGTTGATCTCAGCTCCCATTGGTCTTCTATGATCTTTCTGTTGCTAAGCATGAAACAAGGCCCTAGCCAATTGTTGGGTTTTATATTTCGGTGATTATCTGTTGGATTTGTTTCAAGAAAATATTTAATTTTGATGATGACAAGTGTATTGTGTTATTGTGTTTAATCTCATTTTATTGGGTCAAAATAGATTTATTAAAGTTGTGCTTAAATTCCACGTATGTCAAGTGGTATCTCACAAAAATATGTTTTAAGAGCATTGAGGAAAATTGCTTTAGAAAAAAAACTAGTAAGTTATTAACTTAGGTTAATGTTTGAATCAAGTTTGATTTCCAAATGACAAGTGTTTTGGAGTTGTTTCCAGTTTAATCCATTAAAGTCACAGTTTAACAGGTATTTGTTTCACCTAAGTTTAACTTGCTTCCAAGTTTACACTTCAATACGTTAAACTGGTTTAATCCAAGTTTGGGTTTCCTGTGACTTTTTAAAAAGCTTCAGTTGACGCGTTAAAACTCGGTTTTAACCTGTTAAGTTGAAGTCTGAAGGCTTGCGTTCAAATGCTTTAAGTGGCGCGTTTTTAGCCAAGAATTCAAATGAAACTCGGACGAATCAGAAAACGCCACCTATAGAGTTCTGCCGCGTATTAAATGCGTTGTCTCCAGCTGCTTTTGACCATTGAAGGGAGAAGTCGAGTTTAACCCGTTAAACTCAGAACTTAACGCAAAATCTGGAAGTATCAGTTTTTTGCGTAAAACAAAGCAACGACTCTCCAGTTTTTAAGGAACCTTTTCAAACATTTCCAGCATGATTTCAACGGTCTAATAGCTTCCTAAAGAGTATAATTCCACTAAGAAACAAGTTGAAAAACACTCTTGGCAACTAGAAAAGAGAATTCATCATCAAAAAGCTCAAACTTGATATTTGCCAAGAACTTGTGCTTTCACTTGTTTATCTAGCTTTGAGAACTTCTATTGTTCTTACCACTTTGTAACCTTGTAAACACCATTTGGTGAGATTGAGTTGGTGAGGTTTCTAGTTAGCCTTTAGGAAAACTAGACTAGTGAGGGAAAATGTGAGGAAAACTAGTAAGTGGTTGTGGTAGAGAAAACTACCAAAGCAGTGTGTACTCTTGTAATTTATAGTGGAGAAGAAACTCTCAAGTGGTAAACTTGAGGAGAGGAGTAGGCTCTCAAGAGGAGAGACCGAACCTCTATAAATCCTTGTGTGCAAGCTTCTCTCCCTCTACTTGCTTGATTATTGCTTGGTGATTTGTCTTCATTCATTGGTTGAAGTTGTTTGTTTTCAAAAATACTTCAAAGCAAGTTTTCAAAGCAAAATTTAGGATCATTGTGGTAATATTTTCTAGATAGAATAAGTTTATTTGATCTCATTGAATTGCAGTTTGGTTCAAGAGCCTAAAAGCTCATTTTCGGTGATTTTTGGATTCAACCAATTCACCCCCTATTGGTTTCATTTAGGCCAACATTATCGATTCATAAATCAGGGAGCTGCGGCAAAATCTGGCCATCAAGGCAGTCGAAGGAGAGGTTGAGGATGGCATTTACCTCACGTGTTTGCACATGGACACTTGCCTGCCCACACAGGACTAGTTTGCTTAATTTAACAAAGCTAAGGGACCAAAACGCTTCAATTTGCTAAGTAGAGGACTAAATTGCATCAAATCAAAGATAAAAGACATGTGAGTTTGTCAAGTTGAGGGGCCAACAATGTATTTCGGCATTTTAGGTTTGAGTCGTTATTATGTAGGCCTGCGTTAAACTTTAAGAGGGGTCTTTAAGTTTTATACTTTTTACAGAAATGGCCTTATGTTTAAAAAATTATAAAATTTAACCTTATTAATTATAACTTGGCTCTGATACCATTTCTTCCCAGGTTTTTACAACTTAAGTAATATTAAGGTGATTAATAAAACTAAGAAAATTATTAATAAGGCTATATTATGGATTAGCATTAAAAACAGAAAAGAACATATTGGAAATTCATCAAATATTATTAAAACTCATACTTACAGAAACTGGTGATTACCAGTACAACTCCACACTTAGTTTGGCAAACCAGAAATCCAAGGTTTACCAGAGTACACACAAGCACACAGGCACACTTTAATTTACACTAAGAATGTTCAACACATGAACTAGAGAGAGAGAAAAAAAAAACTTAGAGAACTCTAAAATTTTCGGATTCCTCTTAGGAAGAATGAGGCCTCCTTATAAAGCCAGAGAAAGCGTCTTCTGGAGATGGAGCTAAGCTGGTTCAGCCAATCCGGAGAGGAAGGAATCTTGGGCTGATTGAGTGGTGCTCCATTATTGAAGATAGTGGAGGACAGCTGGAAAGGTGGCCAGTTGGGGCAATAATTCTGGTACTGTTGAAGATTTTGGTACTGCTTTCTTCTAGAAGTTCAGCCGACAGATTTATTTGGGCATAGGAATTTTTGGGCCTGAAGTTTCGTCTGCTTGGGCTTGTTCTTGGGCCAAATGAATTATTGCTAATTGGAGAAGCTTCTGTTTTAACTCTCCTTGGGATATTGGATTGTCTTTGAATTTCCCACCATGGTAAAATTGATCCAGCATTTGGTCTAGGAAATCTTTTTCTTCTTCTTCCAAAATATCTATTTTTGCAAAAGTAATATTCTCTGGAAGATATTGATCCAAAATACATTTATCCCACCATTTGATCTTCCAGACCCGCTCAAGGCAAGGAGTGTAGTGTCCTTCTGAATCAGCTGGTTGCTTTTTATAGTTCCATTTTAAGATCCATGGAATGTGGTTCATTAATACAAAACAGAAGTCTGGGAAAGGGACTTGTTCCCCTTTCTTTACAAACTGTCCTTGATACATCATAAAGACTTCAAATGATGCTCTGACTTGTTCTGGGAAAGAGTCTCTGAATAATCCTTTTCCCTCATACCAGACATGGAACCAGTTTGGGAATCTCTGTTGCTTTGTTTTAAATAAAATCATCCAAGAGTATTGATGATCCTGGTTTTGTCTGTGAAATACTTCATCCCATGCTACTTGGTAGTCTCAATAGGAATAAAGAGTGTTTTCATAATTTCCGAGGGATATGATTCTTCTTCTATAAGTTAGATTTCCCCATTCTTCAAATGTCCAGACCTTTTTTATTTTAAATGAGGAAATTCCTAACTCAGTTATATATTTTTCCTTGGTTTCCCCTTTTTCATTGTTGTAGGAAACTTTTATCCGTCTAGGCTTGTGTTCTATATCGACGGAGCCTGTTTCTTGGAGTATTAACTCAAAGAATTGTATTTTCTTGAGTGGCTGAAATTGCCACTGAGGGTTCTGATGATTTAGCGAATATTTCTGGGCCAACTCAATTTATGTAAGACTATCAAAGTCTTTATTTTCTGGAGCAATGAGACATTACTTATCAATTTCTAGGAATTCACTCTGAATTCCCATAGAAAAAAGTGACATTCCTTGGGACTGGTTAGGTCCTAAAATAAGATTCTGAGAACTATGTTCTCTGGAGCTTTGGAAATTCTGGGAACTTTGATTCTTGTTCCATAAAATAATATTCTGGGAACATAATTCTTTGTTCCAGTTTTTCTGGGGATTATTGATCCATGATTTATTCTTGGAGGATTCTGCCTCTGATTTCTTCCTTTTAAAAGGAATTTCTTGGAGAGTCTTATCTGACTTCTCAGGGATTTCTAGCAGAAAATGATGTTGAACCAAAAAAGCTCTAGTTAGTTCTAAATCCATCTGATAACAAGCTTCTACCTCCATTTCTTCTTACTTTGTTTCTGGTCGAAGAATTGCCTTGTTCTTTTGATTATTATCTGCCATCTTCCTTTCCCTGCAAAAATTCTCGTGTCAAGAAGTCAGGTAGAGAGTTTGTTTTACAGGCAATATAATCAATATCGAAATCAAAAGAAGACAAAATTGCTTGCCATCTGGCAAAAATTTTTTTTGAAGCTAGATTTTTTACATCTTTAAACAAAACATCTTTTGCTGCTTTACAATCAATGCGGATTATAGACTTCTTGTTGAGGAGATCGTCCTCAAATTTGGTGACACAGAGAACAATTGCTAAAATTTCCTTTTTAATTGTAGCATAATTTTTTTAGGTCTGATTCCAAATTCCTGAAGTAAATCGGACCAAATGTTCTTTGCTGTTAATTCTTTGTTTTAATATTCCCCCATAACCTATATCGCTTGCATCTGTTTCAACAATCTTAAAGGTTTCGGGATCAGGAATATTAACACAAGAGATTTTTCTTACTCTTCTTTTGACAGTCTGAACTGCCTTGGTTTGTTCTGGCCCCCACTCAAGAGGATTTTTCTTTAGTCTGTTGAATAATGGTTTACAATCCTTGGCCAAATCCTTATAGAATTCAGTAACATAATTTAGACTTCCTAAAAACCTTTGTAATTGTTTTTTGTCTCTAATTTCATCAGGGAATTTCTCAGCACAACTTATTGATCTATCAATGGGTTTAATTGTTCCTTTAAAAATCATATGTCCTAGAAATCTTATCCTGATTTGGAATAATTCCATCTTTTTTGCTGATACCACTAACCCTGCTCTTTCTACTATTTTTAGAAATTCTTTTAAGTGTTTCCAATGCTGATCAAGAGATTGAGAAAAAACAAGCACATCATCTATGTAGACAATAGTGAAAGAATTATAGGGATTAAAGATTTCATTCATTATTTTTTGAAATTCTGATGGGGCATTCTTGAGACCAAATGGCATAACATTCCATTCATAGTGTCCAAATGGAACATTAAAGCCAGTCTTATATTTATCTTCTTCAGCAATTTGAATCTGCCAGTATCCGGACTTCATGTCAAATTTTGAAAAGATAACCGAATTATAGAGTCGGGACAGAAGATCTTTCTTGTTAGGTATTGGATACCTGATCCATCTTAAAGCTTTATTCAGGGGTTTATAATTGATTACTAATCTGGAGACACCTCTTTCTATTTATGAATTTTTGTTGCATAAAAGGCAGAACAGCTCCAGGGAGAGGAACTATTTCTAATTAATTTCTTATCCAAAATTTCTTGTATTTCTTTTTTGCAATGTTGCATTAATCCTTCATTCATCTGAATAGCTCTACACCTTGTAGGAATGTCTCTTTCATTAAATTTTGGTTCATAAGGAAGGTTAACAATATGCTTCTTTCTTTCCCAAAACGCATTTGGAACTTCTGAGCAGACTTTTTTAACAAGGCTTATTTTAAAATTTTCAATTTTCTGTTTTAATTCTGGAAGTTTTTCTTCAACACTTTTATTCTTAATTTCATCTTGCAAACTCATTAGAAAATTTTGTTTTCTTTCTAGATCTGTACTTAATTCTTCAAGTAGAATTCTTCGAGGTGGTTCTGCAAATTCAAAAATAATTTTCTTTCCAAATTTCTTTGTAGAAATTCCATTCATATCTACCTTAAAAGGCATGATTGTAGCAAGGAATGGAGTTCCTAATATTATTTCTTGGTTCATATTAAGAACAGTAAAATGTTGCCGAATGCAGATATCATCGTTGCAAATATCCACATTTGTAAGCTTGAATCTGATTGGCATTATTTCTTTGTTAGCTGCAGTAATCGATCCAAAAGATTTATCAAGATATTGGTGTGGAACAATACCTTCTTTGATACAGTTCCTATCAGCTCCTAAATCGACTAAAACAATCGTGGTTAATTTAAACTCATTTTCTATTACTAAGGTCATTTTACTGATGAATCTTTGGTTTGGTATAGCATAGACTCCATTTATTTGTAATGTATTTTCTTCTATAAAATTTTCTAGATTATCTTTTTCATGACTAGACTCTGGGACCTCTTTTCCTTTTTATTTTGATTTAAAATCAAATTCTTCAAGATCTTCCATAATTAATTCATTTTCTGGAAGATCTTTTGAGTATCCTTCTAGATTTTGAAGTTCTAAAATCTCTATTCTATTTTTGAGAGATTTTATTTCATGTTGCAGAGAAGGGTATTTACTACATCTGGTTCACTGGTTTGTATTAACTGATTACCATGTTGCATATTGAGAATCTTTCTAGCAGTTTTAATTTCTTGCCTTCCTTGCTCTGTTAGGCATTTGTCCCACCAATTTTTAATTGTCCTGTAAATCCCGTTAAAATCATTTCTGCAATTTTTGAATCAGAATTTTCTACTTGTTTTCTAGCAGCTAGGCTGAACATTACCATATTTTGGATGGTATTAATAATTTGATATTCAGACAAACCATCTATATTCCATTCTCGAATTGAATCTCCTTTATATTCTGCAAAATAAGGGCCATAAACATTATCCAATCTAATGTCTGCTGGGGATGGTCTAGGTTGTGCATATGGATGAGTTATGTTCCAATTCCATGTTCGTAATGGTCTTCTTCTTTATGGTCCTCCTCTCCCCCCTTGAAAATTGATGCGATTCAGCTCGGAAGGTTCTGGTTTAAGGTGATAGGAATCGAGTAATTCTTGTATTTTAGGGGATTCTTCTAGAGCATTTATTTGAATATTTTTCTGCTTTTTATCAAAGGGTTCTTCTTAGCAATTTGGGTTACAAGTTCTGTTACTCGATTTTCTGATTTTAATTTTAATTCTGGTAGCTTTTTTGGAAAGCTAATAGGAGGCTTGGTTGTTCCTGGTATAATTTCTGTTTTATAGACAAAAGATCGTGTTAGTCCAAAGTTCTGGCAATTCATATTATTCTCTATTCTGTTCATTTGGTTGCCAAAAGATTGTAAATAAAGATTAGTATAATTATTTTGTTCTATTATATTCTGGAGATCTTTAGTATTAGCTGTTCTTTTCCCTATTTCCACTTCATCTGTTTCTAGTGTTTTAAAAGGAACAGCGGCGGTTTTTAAATCTTTTCCTAATCCTAAAGGCACATTAGGTGGGTGAGGTGCTGTAATTTCTTTTCCCTCTTTGGTCTGATAAGTAGACCAAGTTTCTTTTAGGACGTCAATTGTCAAATCATCATCTAATACTAGTGTGGGAATAAACCATTCAAAAAACTTTAAGTTTTGTTTATTTCTCATAATTCTTTTGTACCACAAGTGTTGATTTCTTTTCTTTCCTCTAGGGTATAAGTATCAAAATACCATTTTCTCTTAATTTCATTTTTCTTGGACTAGTAGTCTTCATTAAAACTTTTTGGATCAAACTTAAAAGGTTCTTGCAAAACGTTTAGCTGAAAATCTGAAAAACTTGGGTTTGGAGATCCTATTGAAACGGACCTAATTTCTTCTTCCTGGTTACTTTTTTCTATGGTGATTGGATCCATTTTATAACCAGGATGAGAAATTTGTTCTATAGAATCCCTAACTCCTCCGACCAATTTTTCATGCTCAGATTCTAGTATTTGTGAAGTTGATGCTCTTGAGGAAGAAGGTTTGTAGGATATTCTTGAGGGAGTCTTTCTAGTATCTAGTTCTGAAAAATCAATTTTAGTTACTCTTTCTTTACTAAAACGAATTTCAACTTCTCCATTATCGTACTCAATTGTCCTTTCTAATTCTTGTGGTTTCACAGTTTTGATGGGCTTATTATTTTGAAAAATCTGTTTTTCTGGAAGCTTAACATCTTTCCATTTTATTGGCTTAGGAACCACAATATTTGATTTTTCCGTGTTTGCTTTTAACAGCAAAGTTTCTCCACGTGTATCATATTCTAGAGCCTTATGTTCTATTCGAGTTGTCATAACCTTATAATAGATCCTATAGACTAGAGCCAGATTCTGGGATCCTTCTAACATATCAAATCCTGATGTCATAATGTTTGCTGTTAAAGTTTTCATGATATGGGGATCTTTCAAGGACACCGTAAAATTAGGATGGCAATTAAAGAATATGGGTCCATCACATAAGCTTGATTTTACAATTCCTAAAAGGGAATCAGAAAATTTATTATGCCTTTGATTTCTTAAAGCAATTATTACAGAGGTATTTAATCCATTTCGTGTTAATGGTTTTAACGCGATTTGAACTAATCCTACATGTAAATAATTGTATTATTTTCTAGATAATTTTTAATCATATATTTTGAAAATAATTCAAATTGATGGTCATTTTTCATAATTGGTACAGTTTTTTCTACAGTTTTGATAGCATAAGTCATTCTGAAATCAAAACTACCCTTCTGGTAGACTTCCCATTTTCCATTATAGGTATATTCTAATTTCCCAATTTTCTCTCTATATCCCTAATTATTATTTCTTGAGAGTTCTTGACTTTTCTGTTCCATAGAGTTTCTTCTTCTTCTTTTCTCTTTGCATACGATTTAACCAGACTCTTAAAAATTTTATCCATTAGTAATATTTGATTAATGTTAATTTCTTTTCTTCAGCTATCTGTCAACGTTTTACGCAATCTTACTGCCCTTTTTTCCTAACGGTCTTACAGTTGCTACGCGACTTGGGTGATAGTCTGGAAAGAAATTTAACAATAATCCTGTATTACTAAAAGAGAAAAGGTTTTTAGAGTCAGGCCTTCTGTTCTTTCAAAGAGTTAAGAATAGTAATAAACTTTAAGAACCAGAATGCCAAAAACTTCGAAAAATTAAACCTTAGAAACTAAAATGAAAATTTTTAATTATTTTGAGGGCGTAGCTTACACGTGCGCCGGACGCATACAATAAATAGCCTTTAGGTATTGGGAATAAGCTTTAGCAGCGGTAATTTGCAGTGGTGGCCTATAACCTATACTCTCTATTGTAAGTTGGTCCCAAAATTAAGAACAGTCGCAAATTGCCCCTTAAAACTATCTTATGCAACGCATGGCTAGTTTGAGATGCGATTTGCAACATGGGGGCGTGTAGCGCGCAACTATTCGTCTTGAATGAAAAGGTAAAAATTGACCATTGGATGCCACCCGTTTCAAAATTTCTAACCAGTTAGGCTACTGTGCGTGGAAGAAAAAGAAATTGAGAAACACGTGGGCCGGTCGGTCCACTCTGGAAAATAAATAATAGTGGGTCCAAGTTTGTGTTTCTAAAACACCTACTACATATATGGAGCTCAATAAAAACAAAAAGAAATTAAAAGGCTATGAAACTCAGTTCTTCTTCTTTCCGACACCTGCAGCCTACGGCTACATGCCCCAACATTGAAGAAGTGAGTCTCCACCATTAGGCTCACTTTCACAACGATAGAAGACATATTTTATAGCCGGTGTTGGATTTTTGCACTAAAGTTATTTATTATATTTTTCGTAATTTTTGGTTTTACTTGAATAAAACATCGAATTGAATTGAACTTCAAATATCTAGATGATTTTATGTGTTGGACAATATAATTTTTAATGCTGCTATTGAAATTTAGGTCTTATTAAGTGAATAACTTACAGAATAAAAAACTGGTAGACTTGTTATTGTTTTAATGTTACTTTGTGAAAGAATTTGATGTATTTTAAAATTTTTTTAGGGAACGAACGATGGTTGTAAGGATGGCAAATAGGTAGGTAAAATTCATCATCCGTGGATATCCGCTGATGTCAAGTGGGTAAATGAGTAAAAAAAAACACAACGGAGCAGATATGAATAGCAAATCACACTTATCTGACGAATATGAGTGGGTGGTGGGTAAGGGGTATCCATCATGGACTAATCCGCCTCACATACCCACGAAATTCATGAGTGTCAATTTCCTACTTATTAATTATGATAGGATGCAACACCTACATTTAACTAATTATTATACTAATTTTCATCAAATATTTTATTGTATGTATGTTATGATTTTGTTATATTATATGTGGAGAATGACTTTGTACGTAGTTTTTATATTTTATTTTTATGAAATTTAAAAAACACAGTTTAAAATATATTATACTAATTCTCATCGAATATTTTCTTGTATGTATGTTATGATTTTGTGTATTTTATAATTTTGTTGTATTATATGTGAAGAATGAATTTGTATATAGTTTTCATATTTTATTTTTATGAAATTTAAAAAACTCAGTTTAAAGTCACGGGTTATTCACAGATACGAATTACCCGCGGGATGTATGCGAGAGTGAGATTTTTCACTCGCTTGCAGATAACCTTGAAGTCACAGATACTAAAAAAACCATAGAACGGACAATGGATAGGGGGTATCCGTACCTAATCCGCTCCATTGTCATCCCTAGATGGTAGATGTTGGGTTAAATCAAGCTAGGATAACTATAAGTGATAGCTAACAATTGAACAAGGTTGAACAAGATGCAACCCACAAAATATTTTAAAATACATCAAATTCTTTCACACAGTAATATTAAAACAATAACAAGTCAACCCATTTTTTATGCTATGAGTTATTCATTTAATAAGACCTGAATTTTAATGGCAGCATTAAAAATCATATTGTCCAACCCATAAAATCATCTAGAATTTTGGAGTTCAATTCAATTTGATGTTTTAATCAAGCGAAACCAAAAATTAAAAAATGAAACTATAATTTAGAGAAAGATATAAAAGATAATTTAGTACAAAGATCCAACACTGGCTATAAAATATGTCTTCTATAGTTGTGAATGTGAGCCTTATGGTGGAGACTCACTTCTTCAATGGTGGGGCATGTAGCCGTATGCTGCAGGTGTAAGAGAAGAAAGAAGACGAACTGAGTTTAACTAATTAAGGCAAATCAATGAAGGCATGGGTTAGAGTAATGGGTGGAAAAAATCCAAATGCAGTTTTGGCTAATCAAGATAAATCAATTAAGGCAATTATTTTATTGGTATTTCCTGCTGCTCGACATAAATATTGTCTCTAGTATATATTGAGGAAGATTCCAAAAAAAAAAATTGATCATATACTTGGAAAACATGATAACTTTATGGGTTATTTTAAGTAATGCATTTATAATTCTTTCACACCAACATAATCTAAGGATAGATGGAAACAAATGATGGAGAAATTTGAGCTTGACGAAGAAGAATGACTTCTATCTATATATGAAAACCATATGCATTGGGTTTCAGTATACATGAATGATACTTTTTTTGTGAGAATGTCAACAACTCAAAGGTTAGAAAGTATTAACTCATTTTTTTTATAAATATGTTAGTAAGAAAACATCCTTGAAGGAGTTTGTGGAATAATGCAAAGGGGCTTTTGAAGATAAGCAAGAGATAGAAAATCAAGTTGATTTTAATTCATGGCATAAAACACACACACTAAAAATTCCATCTCCATTTAGAATATACCTCATATTTACACACATGAGGCTTTTAAGTTGTTTCAAAGTGAGATTTTAGAAATAGCTGGCCGTTACCTTGTGAAGGAAAAGGAAGAAGCTGGAGTTATAACATTTAAAGTATTTGACTTTGAAACATGAAGACTTTTGTTAGGCGGAATGGATCCAAACAAGAGAGAAATTGCTTGCTTGCGTCATTTATTCGAATATAAGGTGGTTTTTTGTACGCATTCTTTACATGCACTTCAAACTTTCGGTATTTTTACCATCCCCTCATTATATAGTACTAAGGCGTTGGAAAAAAAATGTTAGAACAAAGTACAACAAAAGAATTGGTTGTCCAATGACTGTGAAACTTATAAAAAAACATTCTGATTCTTTATTTTGGAGACCCAATTAGTTGATTTAAGAGATATCATTATCTATGGAGAGCTATAATATTGCGTACCAGGAATTAGCAGAGGCTTTAAGCCACTGTGTTACTACTAGTTAGACTCAGATTGTTCAACAAGAAGGAAATGAATTACATATTGGTGACGAGGAGAATCTCAACATTAACACATTTGGCAGATTCTCAATACTTGATCTACTAGTTTGTAAAACAAAAGGGGCTCCAAAGAAGACTAAAAGTGGACTTATTAGGAAAAAAAAAAAAGGAAAGAAAAAAAAATGCATGTCAGAGCATTATGCGCATTAAATACGTTTTAAAATTTTCAAAAATATCTTGAATCGGATAAAAACCATTTCTTTTTGTTACAGAAGAAAGGTTATCTCATACTTAGCATCTCTTAAATCATAGGAGATGAAAGGGGTTTGTGTAAGTTTCTAACTTGAGAACCATTTTCTATCTCATTGAAGTATATGACTATGCTTAATCTGTTTATTGGTGGTAGAAATGTCAAAATTTATGCTCAACAAAAATAAGAACATGTAAGCCGCTTCAGTGTCACCTACACAATAACGATATCATACTTGCATATGCATTATTACAAATATATCCACCACCTACTAAATTAATGAACTTAGTCTTGTCATTGTTTTGTTTATCGCAGAGTTTTGCCGTTGTTTTGCTTTATTGCAGGAAACTAAACATGGAATTTTATTTTTTCAAAAATTTTGTTAAATAGGAGGTTACTGTTTTTTTTTTTTTGCACATGTGCTGATAACATGTTGATGAAACTTTAATTAAAGAATTGTAGCATTCATGCTCAGGTGGAAATCTTGATTGTAGTGATGTTTTGAAAGTTTTTTTGTTAATTTTATAAAGACATTGTATAAGTGATTGGTGAGATGTCCATTTTAGATTGGAATTATTAATGATTTTAGTGAAGTTAAAATATACATCCACCACAGCGTTTAGCGTAAAAATGAAACAATTTAGTTATATTATCTGATTAATAATTTTGACTAAAGTAAAGACGAGTTTTGTGCCTTTTTTTTTTATTTTTTTCACTACTATTAGAAAAAAAAACAAACTAAATTTAACTTTAAAATGGCATGAGGCAAAGTCCACCCTCAAGAAATAAAAAACATGCACTGATATGTGAGAAATAAAAACTTGGACCTACTACTATTTTATTTCGTAGGGATTTGGACTAATCGCCCAACTTGTTTTTCAATTTCTTCTAATTCTTCCACGCACTGTAGCCTAAATGATAAAAAATTTTGCAACGGGTAGAATCCTGCAGTAGGTTTTTACCTTGCCAATGAGTCTACGTGGAGACCTGTAGGCCAAAATGTATTAAAAGCGTGTGTTTGCATGATTGTTGCTGCCACGTCACTTTGCAACATTTCTTAAATTTATTTCCACTAGCATACAGGGGATATACAGGATTCTTACCTGTAACGCAGGTTATTCAAATGTATAAAGTTACAAACAACAATAGGAAATATTAAATAATGTTTTGATAACAAATAAAACAACTTAAATGAATTGTTATGAGCACCTAGTCTGAATCGTCCATTACTTAGCCAAATCTAAATCTTTGGTTTACACTTAGCAGTACCCAATCAATTCAGCAGCAATTCTCGCCGCTATAATGGTTGTTCTAAACCACATAACTGATTTAACTCATATCCTTACCAAAGAGAAAAGCCCCAATTCAAAGCAAAGCAAATCCTAACTTCTTTCTCTCTATTTTTGGTGAGAATTTAAAAATTCACTCAGAGGCTTGCCTAAATTTTGAATATAAGAAGGATATGATAACTTTTTTGAAATTATTTACTCCAAATGGAAATGACTATGGTAGAAATGGAGAGGAACTGAAGAAGACTATGGCTTGGTTATTATTATTATTTTTTATAGAGCCACAAGAAACAAAAGGGACAAAACATCGTAATAACTAAATAATGACTGAATCAAGGCAAAAAATCCAAACTATAACCACTCACTAATTCTTCTCTTAGGGCCTCGCTTTTTATGTTAAGTGTTGAGCCAATATTGGAATTACTGGAGGGAAGTAAACTAGTTGAGATAGAAGATACTCCACAAGTAACTATTTCAAACCATTTTGGTAACAATATGTTAAACTCTTTTGAATGTATCTAAGTACATGTATTTACATGCTAATTTAATTGTATATTATGTTGAATATTTCATAAACTGGTTATTATTGCAATTTTACTGAATTTTTGTGTTATTATAGGTATATGGTATAAACCAAAAAACCCAAAAAATCAAAACAAAAAAACTCTGAACCATGGATCTGGTTTTGTTCAGTTCTCGATTCTCAGGTTGGTAAAAAAAATTTGAAACTGAGACTATTTCATGTTGATTCAGTTCCACCATAAAATCGAACCAATTCAAAGCATGCTTACCTCTAGCGTTTTCACATAAGATGATCTACCAACTATTGAGGTAAATAATATTGTACTATCTCACACAAAAATAGAGAAATGGTAATAACTATTTATGAAAGGAGATTAACTATTGAGGTAAAAAATAATGTACCATCTCACACAAAAATAGAGAAAGTAGGTTTGTTTCTATTAATGGTATTAATGAGTCAATGGGGCCGAACTAAAGATCTTCTAAAATTGTAAAATATATTTTTTAAATTTAAAAATAAATGTATTTTAGTACTCCTTAAAATTAATCAAATTTGCTTGTATAAAATGTAATTTAGAAAAATATTTGTTTTCCCCGTCTTTTATAATCAAAGAGAGGTTTGTGGGTTGGGAAAAAAAAGAGGGAAGAACTTTATAGAAATTATAAAAGTGTGACACTGGTTTATAATCAAGGTGTTTGTAAGGAATAAGAATGTCAATGGGTCGGCTTTATGAAGGATAAAGTGATTCCCTAATCCTACCAGTAATACAAAAACCTATCCAAATCCTTCTCACAACTTGCTGCATATAAGATTTTTTTGCCCAAACCCTCCTTGCATTGGAGCGAATAGGGTTGGGCATTATACCTGTAATAGCCGCATAGGTGATCACACAATAAAAAATTGAAACTAAAAAAAGTAAGATGATGCCTACAATTATTAGACAACATTTTCTTTAATCCTAAATTACAGGTCAAATGATTAACAAGTGAAAATAATATGAAGTTTAGGCATTCCAAAACATGAAGAATAAAATAACAATCTCGATTAGCAACTGAACATAATAGTATAGGTTTTCTCCATTAAATGTAATTGAGAAATAGTGAAACAAAATAACCAAAAACAAAGTCGCCCAATGATATAGGGGTATTGAGTCACACAAATGTGAATTTTCGGATTTACTATGTTAAAATTATATTATATATTTGGGTTGTTTAGGACTAGGATTGAGTATGTGTATAATATACGTAATATTTTAGATACTTAAATGTTATGTATAACATGTGCGTAGGGTATGGGCTGGGTTCGGGGGTAGACTTATAAACTCATATCCAGTAGATACAAAAATAAAAATTACCCGAATCCGGCCCAAATTTGTCCAATTGAATAAAAAACCCTACCTGTTTGATAGGGTAGGGCAAAGTACATGCGAGTAAAAGTACATATTGACATCCCTCATGAGGAACAAAGACTAGGCTCCAAACGGGCTTTTGCTTGAGTGTATGTGGATCAAAGAGCCAAACTCAATCTTCCAAACAACAAAACCAAAATCAACGGACAAAGTTGGGCCTTGACCTATCTTTAACCAAACTTTTGACTACAGAACCAGACCAATTCCCGTTACTCCATTAGGCATCAAACAGAAGCATGGTTGCATGGAGGTTGTGATATTATCATACTTCTATACCCTAGATCTGCAAGAACTAACATATTTCAGCAGATTGGCATTCAGTGGATGGGCATTTAGTGGACATTCAACTACCTGCTGAATTGCATTCAGGTCTCTGTTTGTTTCTGTGTAATCTGATAATATATGAAAGGAGATGAAGTGTAGCTGGCACTGACATTTGTTAATTCCCAGTTGGATCATATTCCTAAATAAATGAAATGATTGCATTTTAATTGGAATACAAGCTATTACTTCTTTCAAAATTTATGCCAACAATAAACGGTGTTTTCAATGTTTAATTTATATTAACTTTTTAAAGAAATAGGGCCTTTAGGTTGGTTTCTATGGTAGATATTCACCACTAATGGATTATACCATTAGGTGTTCAACTATAAATTAAGAATATCTACTTTAGAGTGTCTAGCACTGAGTTAGTAGTTTCTGCTTTTGGTATTTGAATGTCTATATTCTAGTCTCTAAATATCTACAAGTTGTTTTTCAAGTGATGGGATAAGATAGTTTCATTATTCAAATTTTACCTTTAACTAAGAGATAATCATGTGAATTTTAAGGATATTTAAGAGAAAAAATCATGTAATTTTTTTATAGTTTCCCTACATATTTGTGTCTCATCTACGTGTAGATGTACTTGGATACATTTTATATAAAACTAGATATCATGTAGATATAATTGAGTATTTTATGCATAAAATTAGACTTCTCATATATAGAAATGGACATTAGATCACTGATTTTTATAATAGGTAGGCTGAGTGTCTAATGTGATAGGCAGACTTACAATCAACATAATTTTCTGACGTTAAAATAACAAGTAGTGATTGATTTAGATTACTTAATTAGAAATAAAAATAAAATTTTCTCATAAAAATATCCTTAAAAGATAATTATTTCATAGTTGAATGCAAATTTTGAAAAAAATAAATAAAACAAACAATATTTTTTTTAAAAAATGCAAACAAAGTTAAGCGTTCATCCGTGTCGTATGTCAATGGGGCGGACGCTAGACTACTTCTTTTATAATTAATAATAATGGGCCCAGTGAATTGCTTTCTAATTAATGAAAATTAAATGTTGTCGGATGAGATATTAATTTGAATAATGAAGATGTCCTTTTTCGTCCATTTCAGTAGTTGTATTAAGGCAAAGAGGACAAATTTTGCCACTAAAATTTTTGGTGGGAAAATTTACCATAAATTTATTTGAAAGGTGCAAATTTACCGTGGATGTTTTGTAGTGGGCACAAATTTGTCACCAATAATTAAAATTGCTTAATATGTTAAATGTGCAAAAAATTGGAAAAATGGAAATTTCAATTCCAAATTTTCTTTACATGATAACATAGTATTTAAGTTCCTGAATCTACCACTTTCACAATTATTTTCGACCTAGCAAATCCCTATATCCTTTGCCACCCTCCACCCTTTTGTCACCGTTGTCACCTCCACTTTTCAATACATCCCAACAACACTCTCATAAACACTCTTTAGAACAAACCCTAATTAAACAGGGCTTGATTAATGTCAATGTGACTAAATCCAAAGACACTATAGTTTTATAATAAAGGATTGATGGCAGTGACGGTGGAGGGTTGTTCGGTGACAATGAAAAAAGTGAAAACAAGAAGACTCAACAATAGGGGTGTATGGTCAAATATGGGTTATGATTCATTTAGTTGTTATGAAAGGTTTGTGTAACTATGGGTTAAAAAAAAAACTTTTAAGGACTAGTTTAAAAATTATGTCATAGAATCTTCTCTAAATAGATGGAAATATTCACTATTTAATGGCCACTGAAAAATTACCCAAAACAAAAAATGTTAATGAAAAATTTACTTACAAAAAAAAAATAGTTAGCAAAATTAGTCTACTTTTTTTTATATAGTACTCCCTCTGTCCAAAATTCTTTGCACCATTCACTTTTCGGCAATTAATTTATGATTTTTTTATTTTTAATATTTTAGCATATAAATGGAAAACCTTTATATATATATATATGAATGATAAATCAAGATATGTGATTTCTAAATATATATATTTTTAATTTTTTTCTAACAAATAACAGTGTGAATAAATTCAAGTCAAACTAGCCGAAAAAGTCAAATGAAGCAAAGAAAGTGGGATGGAAGGAGTAGCAAATTTGCACATATTGTTGTTATATTAATAACAAAAATTAACAGCTTAAGTAAAGAGGATATAAGAGTATATGGACTAAACATTGGAATCAAATGAAATCAGAAAGTGAGTGCATGAGTCTCCTGACTCATAAATTAATGCATAGAGTGAGCAATAACATGACTGCTGGTTTGACCCTCTTTAGGAACATTTTTTCAATTTTCCTAAGCAATTGTTATATTTTAAAAATTTGATAAAGTAAGGTATTGATTTTATTTTCATTTTAAAATGTTCATTATTCTTCTTAATTTTTTTCAACAAATATGGTTTTATTTAAAAAAAAGAAAAGAAATGAAACACTACTAAAAGGGGTTAGTTAGTGATGACCTCAGTAGCCATGACATAGAACCATTGGAAAATTTAAACCACAAACTGTCATAAAAAAATCCTGCCAGTAGTAGCAACAGTAATCATTAATAATACATTTAGTGATAAAAAATCACCACTAAAGACAGGGTGAGCTCATAACAACTACAACCATGGCTATTAGTTATGCTATCATTTAGTGATGGTTAGTTATCGCTAAGTGAATCTGCAATTAGTTGCATTTAGTAATGGCTAGCCGTCGATAAGTGCATCATCAGCATCACTAAGTGAAAGGTTATGCACTTAGTAATGGTTGGCCTGTCACTAAGTGAAGGGGCATGTTTAGTTACGTCCTGCTGTCAATGAATGCCAATGCACTTAGAGATATTTGGGCTGTCACTTAGTGAAATGCCCTGATTAGTGATAGTTAGTCATCATTAAGTGAAAGGCCATACATTTATTGATGGCTAGTTGTCATTAAGTGAAGGGCAATGCACTTAGTAATGGTTGGCCTGTCACAAAGTGAAGGGTCATGCTTCGTGACGGATAGCCGTCACTAAGTGAAGGGCCACACACTTAGTGATGGTTGGTTGGTCACTAAGTCAAGGGTCATGCTTAGTGACAACAAGCCGTCACTAAGTAAAGGACCATGCACTTGGTGACAGTTAGCTATCAGTAAGTGAAGACCTATGCACCTGGTGATGGCTAGCTTGTCACTAATTGACTGCCATGATTAGGATCGCAAAATTAGATTTGACCTAATGGCCCGGCCTAACTCACCTAAACCCAAGCTCAACCTAACTCGATTTGAATAAAAAATTCAATAACCCAAACTAGACTAAACCCAATCCAAATTGGGTGTAAGTGAAATCCAAGAAAGCTTAAACTCAAATTGGCCCTAACACGAATAACTCGAACCCAAAAATTACCCTATGTTTGAACCCGAGAAAACCCAAATTTGTTCTAAATAAACCTAATGGGTTAACACGAATTTGTCCCAAAACTTGAATAACTAGATATGAAACCCCATGAGACTAAAATTGATCCAACTTCTATTCTACTTGAATTAGCATTGTCCAATTAATAGTTTTTTTGCCAATTAATTTATTCACTTTATTTGGACAAATCTAATATTATATATTAAAGCAGAATCATTTTCATGCATAGAAACATCTTTTCCTTAACTTTTGCTTACGTGTTTTTACTCTCATGCTGCCACCTCTCATTTTTTGTACCGTCATTCCAATTTTGTCCTTCAATTGGCTATAAAATTTTGTTTCTTCTTTTTAATTACCATGATATTTAAAAGGAAAGTTAACTATGTATTAATTTCAAAATTTATACATATAAATTGAATTTGAAAACTCAATCTTTTAAATATATAACTTCCATAAATAAATGCTCTATTTATTTTATTAGCCATACGTTATGTAACAAATTTTGGAAAATTGATGTCTTTCCTTTTATATTTTTCTCTATATATATTAACACATCATAATCTTACAAACCCTGCACAAATGTAAGCATCTCTCATTCTTTTCATTTAGAAAAATCATATTTTTCAATATTGAAATTATGCATGATTCTTTGTCATTGATGTCTTGGATTCAGGCTTCTTTTTTTCGTTCGTCTTTTTCTTCTCTCTCTCTCTATGTATGTATGTATGTATGTATTCTTTTATTTTAGGAACCTATTTTGATTGACACAATATTATTGTGTAATGATACATTTCAGTCCTATGAAATTTTTATTTTGTATGTTTTCAAGATTTGAATTATGACATTTTGTCTTTTGGATTGCAATTCTAACTAAATTCTATCTATATTGTTGGATATTCTTTTAAAAATTATTGATTTTTCATCATTTTTATATTCAAGGACAAACAAACTTGATATAAAGGCTATGAAGCGATGGAAGATACAAAGATGAGATAGAAGACATGGAAACGAGTTGATGGGAGACAAGGAAAAAGAAAAAAAAATCTATGTTGTATAATATAAGTTAATTTTTTTATTTATATTTGATAATATGTTACTTTTTCATTTTTTTTACATCTTCTAAGTGTATCATTTTCATTATGTAAAACCCGTAAATTATTATTATTGTAATTATACTATTTAGTTAGTTTAATCTATGATAAATATAATTATGTAAAGTCCAATAGTGTATAATGGTCATGTTGTAACCATAAAAGATATTTTTCTTGTATACTTTTTCATTTACTAATCAATATCAAGATTTTATAATTTTGGTACTGAAAAAATCCATCTTAATACTTTTGGGAACAAATTTTTC
>SMDT01002346.1:0-41306 GCA_005392925.1 Aquilaria sinensis
TAGGAGTGATTTTATCCAAGGATCAGGCTACGGACTCCTCTGAAGGAGTATTGAGGGACTGTTTCTTAGCTTTGCATGAATTATGGCAAAGTCGAGAAAAATCCCTAGTTTACGTTTTGGAAGTTCAGTCAGCTTGGTTAGTCAGAGTCAGAGAAGCTCAGTTGAAAGATCCATTATTGAAGAAGATTTCAGGTGAAGCTAAGTCTGGTACTTTGAAGAAGGAATTTAGATACAGAGATCGAATACTGCATTATGGTGATCGACTCTACGTACCGAATATTGAGGGACTTAGGCAGCAAGTCCTACAAGAGGCACATAGCTGCACTTTAAATATCCACCCTGGTGTTAGTAAGATGTATCAAGATCTGAAGACACATTTTTGGTGGCCAAGATTGAAGAGAGATGTACGAGGACATGTGGCAAAGCGTTTGACATGTCAGTTGGTGAAAGCTGAACATCAGAAACCAGCAGGCACACTACAGAGTCTATCTCTGCCAGTGAAGAAGTGGGGATCCGTTACTATGGATTTCCTAGTGGGGCTACCGACCACCCGGAGTCAGCATGATGCTATTCGGGTGGTGGTCGATAGATTGACAAAGTTGGCACACTTTATACCGATCAGAGCCACCTACACATTGGAGAAGTTGGCTCAGTTGTTTCTCAGGGAGATTGTGAGACTCCATGGGATACCGGATCAGATCATATCAGACAGAGATCCATGATTTACATCACGGTTCTGGAATGCTTTTCAAGAAGCATTGGGCAGTAAAGTTAGCCTTAGTACTGGCTTTCATCCACAGACTGACGGGCAATCCGAGAGGGTGATTCAGACTTTGGAGGACATGTTACGCATGTGTGTCATTGACTTCAGAGGTGATTGGGATCAGCACTTACCACTGATCGAGTTTGCCTATAATAACAGTCATCAATCTGTTATTGGAATGGCGCCCTATGAAGCTTTGTATGGGAGACGGTGTATGACACCTCATTGTTAGGCAGATCCAGCAGACAGAGTAGTCATTGGGCCTGAAATCATAGCTGACACAACAGCTAAGATTAAGTTGATTCAGCAAAGGATCAAGACCGCCAATGACAGGCAGACTAAGTATGCGAACTTGAGAAGAAGAGATTTAAGTTTTGAAGTTGGTGATAAGGTGCTTTTGAAAGTGTCGCCCATGAGAGGAGTTAGTCGTTTTGGGCAGAGGGGCAAGTTAGCTCCTAGGTTTATTGGACCTTATGAAGTGTTGGAAAAAGTCAGAAAAGCTGCTTATCGGTTGGCATTACCACCTAACTTATCTCAGGTGCATAACGTATTTCACGTTAGTCTACTCAGGAAGTGCACAGTGGAACTGGGACAGGTAGTAAATCCTTCAGTAATACCTATTCAGGAGGACTTGACCTACGAGGAGAAACCAGTGCAGATATTGGATAGGCAAGTCAAGAAACTAAGGACTAAGTGGATTCCGATGGTTAAGATCCTTTGGTCTAACCATAGTGAGGAGGAAGCTACCTGGGAGACGGAGCAGGATATGCTGAAAAGGTATCCAAGTGTTTTTCCAGAGTTACAGCGGAATTTGGGGGACCAAATTCCAGAAGGAGGGGAGAATGTTATGACCCTTCTTGAGGAAGGTAAAGAGTTTTGAATTAAGTTTAGAAGTTTAATTTAAGTTTACTTAGCAAGAATAAAGGAGTTTACCGAAGTTCACTAAGTTCCGACAAGAATAAAGCTCTGAAGTAAGTTTAGGGGCAAAATGATAATTTTGCACCCTGAGTAGCCGGGACGAGTCCCGAGTGTTTTAAAATGAATTTTTAGAACTTAACTCTTAACTATAACTCAAACTTGACAAATAGACAAGAATTGAATCAAGAACTGTTAAGTTACAAAGATGGGGGACCTAATTGCACTTAACTTGAAACCTTGGTGATCTTGGTGTTAAGTGAGGGTTTAAGAAGGGAAAGAGGAGGAGAAGCTGCCATTAACACGTTCTTAAGCTTCCCTCACTCATTTCTCTCTCAAATTGAACTTGGAATCAAGTGATCTTGGTGTCAAGAGGTGCAATTAAGGGTGTATAAGCTTGGAGGATGCATTTTCAACCTTGAATTCATGTTTTTGAGGCTTGGAGAGGCGTTTTTCTCCATCCCCTATTTTTGAACGAGGTAAGAGTTGTGTTCTTGATTGAATTCATGGTATTTGGTTGATTTGAAAATTGGGTTTTGGTTAGGAGGCATGAATTTGATGTTTGGAGCTTTGTTTTTGGTTTGGAATTGTGTAGAACTTTGGGAGCTTGTTTGAGGGAGGAGGAGCTTGATTCTTGCTTGGTTCTTGGAGTTAAGGTAAGGGAGAAGTTTTTTTATGTTCATGGAATGCTATTGGCTTGGAATTGCTTGAGAAATTTGAGTAGTTTTTAGCTAAGGCATTGAGAAACGTTTTGGTGAATTATGGTGGACTAGCGGGATTGAGAGGAATTGTTTAATGTTATGATACATCATAGCTTAGCTTTTGATAGTTGGTTATGTTCCTTGCAACATGTACTTTGCGTGTATGAAATTTGGAGGCATTCCATGCATGTTTGATATGTGTGGGAAGTGTCCAAAGTTCATAGCAGCAAAATCGGGGTTTTCTGGGCATTTTGCAGGTTTGGCGACGCGTCGCCAATCCCCACGAGTTCCCACGACGCGTCGCCAATCCAGAAAAATGTTTCAGAACGTCGACAACTGTGGCGACGCGTCGCCGAGACAGCATTTGACACCCGATTTTGTTTTCAGCATAACTTTTCGCTCGGGTGTCCGATTGAGGTGATTCAAGATTCCACTCGAAGCTAAGAGGGAGTACTATCACCTCAATGTTTTAAAAACACTTAAATTGTCCCAGTTTTAGATTTATATTAACTCAAAGTGAAGGCAAGTTTTTAAGGAAACTATGTTGCAAATGAACATAATTAGCTACCACTAGTTCAGGTGAGAGGTTTAGAACCCTCGTCGGCCTAGCCGTGCCGTAGCCACGAGGCCACGAGGCAAAACCTTGTTCATCTAGTCTACATCAACGAGGCCCTGCGGCCTAGTCTACAAAGTCCCACCATAATTCCCCTGCATAACAACTAGGTGAGAGGTTTTATGATTGTTTGTGGCTTGCTAAGGTTCGCCCTTGGGCCGAGTGCCAGGTTGCTAAGTAGTTGCGCTTGGCCTGGTAAGGAGGACTACTTGAGGAGAGGTCTACGGACCTGGTTATATGCATATATACTAGTACCCTCATGCTGTGTGAGCTCGCAGCCAGAGTCCTAGGTTTTTCTTGCAGGTACATGGAAGACCCCTTACTGAGAATTGTTGAATTCTCACTCCCTGTTTGTTATGCAGAGCCTGGAGTAGCTGGACCGGATAATCATTGAGGATTATCACGGTAGTACCTTTTTGGTGTGTAAAGGTAAGGTAGTTGAGAAACCTTGAGTTTCTAGTTTGCCTAAGTGCTCAGTTGGTTTGTTGGTCAGGTAGCAGTACTAACTTGTTTCTTCCTTTGGCTGCAGAGCCTAGTAGCACTTGGCAGAGGATTTGTGAGACTCGCCACTGGGACGGGTGTCCAAAGTGGGAGCTAGGGTAAAGAGATCTCAGCAAAGTCTTGTATTTTGATACAGTACTTTCTTTTGCCTCCATAATCTATGTTATAAAGAGTCCTTGACTCAGGATTGTTCTTGGGTGGGAGCATTAGTTACTTCATTGTATGAATGCTTTCACGAGTTGTTTATGTGTAGTTAACCGCACAAATTGTTGATTTTGATATGCTTTGGCAGTTTGTATATATTTGTGCAGAAATTACTCGGCCGAGTTCTTATTTTAATCTTTTATGGTTTTAATAAACCAAGTCAAAGCATAAGATCATACATATTGCTTTTTTAGGTTAATCAACTAGTAGCATCGGATTTAATCCAAACACATACTCAGCTAGCCAATTACAATCCACCGTGAGACATACGCTCACAGGGATAGGCAGGGGCATGGGGGATCGTGTCATACTCAAGTTAATGAAATATGTGATTGATGACTTTTGGATCTGCTTGATGCATTAGAAAGAACAAGTACTTAATTGAAGTATTAATCGAATGGTAAAATTGATGGAATTTTGTCCCTGAAGTGTACAATGCACCATGCAATGAAGTAGGCTTAGCTAGGCTAGCATTTCAGCCAATTTTATTGCCATTCGGCTTAACTGGGATTATGGATGGCTCCATTCACTAGTCTAGCATACAATTCAGTTTGAAGCTCTATTTCAACATAGCCAGGTTGTTCTTGGTGAAGGTAGCTTGGGTCTTAAGCAATTAATTGAGTGAAAAATTATAAAAGTAGAACTTGTGTGCACCGAATGTGTTGGCATGTTGTTTCGGCCATGGAAGGATTGGAAGCTGCTGCTAAGAGATCAATAATGGAGGTAAGGATCATTACATGTGTATTCACTTTGAATGCTATGTTATTTGCATGATTTAAGTGAATTTCTAGACCCTTAAGGGATGACTGTGTGGTCGGATGAACCTAAGAGGCTGTTAGGGGCTAGGATCACTCCAGTGATTATGTTATGCAAATTAGCTAAGTTATGAGCAAGCATTAGGGCTTTGATTTTGGGTTGTCCAACTCAAATTCCATACCCTGGAGCTCTATGTGTAGTGTTAAGTTCACTAAATGGTTAAATTGAAATAAAATAGGATAAGCGTACGCTTGCTAGGCCCTAGAGGCTGCTTAAGTGTAGCTAGTGTGTGTTGTGTGTGTGCTATATGATTCAAAAACATTGGTTATGCATTCTAACCCTAATATAGTTGCTTATATACATTTACATGCTTGCTGCTTCCTTATCTTCTTTGATTACCTTATAAGTTATTGGAGATTGTGGCTTAGCACTAGAGTATTTGCAATATTGGTGTGTTTGTAGGCTTACAAGCTATATAATCCTTATTGAGTTTATGAAAACTCATGCCCTATCCTTATTAATTTCAAGGAAATGTCCTAAGTGACTGACCTTGGAGAGTTGCTTTAGTTGTGACATTTTATTTTATGCACTGATGTGTTTTGATTTCTAATGCTTAACAGTTTTGATTTGTAGCTTAAGTGCTTATGGGGAAAAGTGAATCAAAGTTGGCTTGCAGGCACTTAAATGCTGTGGAAGTAAGGAAAATTGTTGTCTCAAAGCTAAGTTAGTGCCCAGGGATTTTGTGGAAGTTAAGTGAATATTTATATGTACCAAGCGCAAATATAGGCAAGAAGGGGTGCAAGTAGGCCTACCGTGTATGTGTATATGTTTGGAACATGTGCCTAGAATGATAAATGTTTTTTGAAATGAAATCACTATAGTTTTGGTTATACATGCGTTATGTTTGAATGAGAAATCTTGTGGAGGTGTTAACTTGTGGCACTTGTTGGGTAGAATAACTGTTACTTGATGCCTACACCTCTTGGCGCATGAAACCATGCCCTCGGGCTATTACTATATTCTGAAAGCATGCCTTCGTGTCCTGGTTATGTATAGAGCTAGTGCAATGTGCCACCCCCGTGCCCTAGGCATACATCCTAGGTGCCCCCAATCATGTCCTGGAAACGTAACCCGTATAGTGTAACAACGACTTGTGCACTAATCTTGCTATTATGGCCCTTAGGCAATGGGCCCACAATGGCAAGGTTATTCTTTTAATTCAACCAAAATCCCTAGTTTATTACCTCAATTAGTTTTGATTAGCAAGTTGAGTAAGTTTATTAACGGTCAGATGGTTCCCAGATCAGTTTGGCACCTAAGTGTCAGTTACCACCATACAAAAATGGGAGAATTATAAGTGTGACATAATGGTCAAAAAGCCATTATCTTGTATAATTTTCTTCATAGTGTTTGAGGTGTAAGGGGTAAAAGGTATAATGAACACCTCCTTAAAAGTGTTCCAAGTTGGTAACTTGGCCCCCAAAAAAAACCTTAAAGGTTGCTTGTTTGTCAAGCAACCTATGGACTTTTTTGTAAGGTTTGGGAAATTTGGGTACTCAATTGTAAAACTTTCACAAAAGAGCTTTGGAGAGGTATGGGAAGGATATGAATGGTATAAAAGTGCTATTGGGGGACCAAATTGCTCATGGAAGATAACTAAGGACAAAGAAAACAGAAAAAGGCATAAAGGAACTAAGTGTTATAATGTAGGCCATAGGATGTGTATGTCTTTGACTTAAGTCAAATGAAGCAATTTGGAGTTTTCCCACCTAGGGAAGGGTGGCTATGGCTTGTAAATGGGTCAAAAATGTTGGGCACATGTGTACCAATGAGTTTAAAATGGAGAAACCATAACTAGTGAGAAGGAAAATGACATAAAGCAAGGTTAAGCTTGTTTAAGTGTATTTTGTGCCCTTAAGCTCATTTAAGGCCATTTAAGTGGCCAATTCACTTATCTCTCTCTCATTTTCCACCTCCTCTAGCCCAAGAATGCAGCACACTTCCTCTATAGCTACCACACCTTCAAACTTGCAATTGATTGAAATTGAAGGCAAAAGGAAGCAATTGGAAGCAAACTAGAGCTATTGCTTGGATACTTCAAGGATCAAGCTTCATTTTTGGCCTACCCACTTTGGTAAGGGTCTTTTACTCTCATGGCTTGTTTTATGTATTTTCAAACAACCATGGAGCTAGGGCTAAGCTTGGAAGAAATCCATGAGCTTGACGAACCAAGTTTAGTGAGGTGAGTGCACTTACTGTAGGTTTTGTAACCAAGTTTGAAGTGCACAATGATGACAGTGAAGTGAGGGTCTCTAGAGCCCAAAGTTAGTACTAACTAGTGTTAAAATCCTCCTAAGACTAACCACTAGCTTGAGGAGGGTTGCCATAGTGATTTGGTTATGTTTATTATGTGTTTTATGGATGAACCTATGGTTATTGTTACTGCCGTATTTCATGTGTTTGTTGGTTCTGAATGGCTACTGAATTTGTTTGTTATATCTTGTATATGTGCATTGTGTTTTTTGTGTTTTAGTGTCTCTGGATGCAGGTTTTAATGATGGTTACATTGCCTATTGAATCCAAGTGCTACCCTTACTAAGTTTCTCAATGAAACTTACTCCCCTCAATTCTGTCATTTCAGGTCCAGCAGAAAGATCTCATTCAAACTGACATTTGTTGTTTTAGTTTTGATCTGGAAAGTTTGGTGATTTTAGGAGCACATTTGGTATTTTTAGTGATGCTACTTATTATGTTGTGTAGCAGCTTTCCAGCATCCTGTTCTGGAGTCCCTTCTGTATTAGGCACTCCTATAACCTAATGTGTGTATTTAGCTGAGTTAAGACCATTTTGTAGTACATGGATGCATGTACATGTAGTGTATGTAAAATGAGACAAGTATGTGAACATTTGTGTACTGTTTTGGCTACGTAAGTGATGTGGTGCAAAGTTGCCTAAGTGTGAATGATGGGCTACTTACTTGTAAATTATGTTTTAGCCACATATGGTTGTTAAATGGAAGTAAATGTATTTCCTATGTGTAATGGACATATATGGGGTAGCCTTGGAGGGCTTTCCCTTTGTGAATAAAGGGTTTGCATACTTATGAAATTTTGTATGGGCAAAATGGTCATAAAGTGACTAGAATTTTGACTCTGTACTTAAAGTTCTATATCTCCCTATGTAGAAGGAATATTAGTATAAAATTCTAACCACACTTACAAACAATCTACAGGTTGAACTTGGATTTGGAATTTCTGAATTTGGAGCCTTGTAGCCAATGATATGACATTACAAAGTTGGCTAAGTTACTGTTCATTTGGTCAGAATTTTGTAGCCAACTTAAAAAATCCATAACTTGGTCCATAGGTGGGCTATTGATGTAAAAAAAAATTCCTTGGTTTGCTCTAAGTCTCTACTTGATAATGGAGCAAATAAAACATGGGGGTATATGGTTAGAATCATACAGTTTATTAGTGAAAGTTATAGGTGTAGTAGTTGGTCACTAGAACTTAATAAGATTGGCTAATGTGTGGTAGCCAAGATTAAGACTTGTACTAGTATTTTCCTTCTATGCTGCCACGGTGTGCATAAAATATGAATATGTGTGCGATGGTTGGACCAATATGCATGTGTTTACATAGCGCCCAAGAAGGGCCACTTGGGTATGCACATTAAGGGTAGTGTTTTGATCACCTCAGAACATTACCAACCCTGGGGGTCTAAATGCACAATTTTATAACCATAATTGAACTACCTTAGAGTGGGTAACAATGTCAGTAGGGGCACAATGGTCATTTTACACCCTTAGGTGATAGGTTTCATTTTGAAGCTCATAAATTGTTCTTTTAGACCTAGGTGACAAGAAACCAGCAAGTTAGACTAAATTGCCAAGTCGATGGTACTAATTGAGCATGGGGTTCTTTTGTAAAAATTAAATAATTTGATGGGCTAAAAGGTAGAAGGTTGCTTTCAAAACTGTTTTGGGAGTGAAGCTCAATTCATCATCTGCAACCTTCCATTTTCGTAGCTCTCCATTTCCCCTCAAAGCCCATGGCCAAATCTTTAGGGCCAATTCATTTTTACTTAAGTCAATTGACTTATTTTTAATTTTACATCTTTTTTAGCTGAAACCAATTTTATTTAAAAGCCAATATTATGTAGATGCAATAATCCATTTAAAAGTAAATTTTCATGATATTGTTAAATTTTTATGAATTTTTTTATTTTAATGCCTTAAACTAAAAAAACTCATAAAAATTTAGTAAGATTCAAAATTTTTATTTTCAATGGATTATTAAAACTATATAATATTGACTTTTAATTAAAATTAGTTTCAAATAAAAAAGGCATAAGAATAAAAATAAGTTATTTTAAAGTCAATTGACTTAAGTTAAAACGAATTGGGTATTAATTTCCCTTTAATTCTTTGCGGAAATCAAAGTCTCATGAGGTACCCATGCAAGAAAGAGCTTGTGCTTGCATAGTTTTGGTGTGGAAGGACTTGGATCACATTTTTGAGCTTCTAAACTTGAGGTAACATTTTGATCCTCTTATTCTCTTGTTGTTCTTGGTTTCCTGAGCTTTCATGAGCTCGGGTCTAGTGAGAATAAGCTTAAATTGTTGCCTTATGTGTTGATTTTTCTTGCAACCATAGGAACCTTTAGTAGAAACCAAGTTCTTTGTATGGATGTTTGATTGCTAGCTTGTTCTCTTAAATTGATGGAAGGGATTTAGTTATTACATTTAATTAATGGATGTCCTACTTGATTGTTGAATTGTTACAAGTAGTTTGGGATTAGGGCACGATGGTCCATACCTCTTCCATTGGGGATGAACGTACAACCAGATGGAGAGTTGTTGGAGGGCCTAGCCAGCCCCAAGCTTAGAAAGAAAATGCACCTACCACTAGAAGAGTCTTCCAAATTAAGGTAGCAAAGAAAGCCAAAGAGGCTAAACCCAAGGAGAAGGAGCTAGGTCCTAAACTGCTAAACAAGGAAGCACTAAGAGGTAATCTTTACCTTAATGAAAGATTAATTTTAGTGCTTTATGATATTGGTGCTTTTATGTCAGTCATTTCTTCTAAGTTAGTGAAGGAGTTGAACTTGGACATGAGTACATTGTCTAAAGTGTACTTAGTGCAGACTGCTGGTAGTGAGGTTATGCTTACCCATCACATGGTTAAGAATTGCATGATTAGGCTTTGTAAGCTGAATATAGAAACTGACTTGATTGTCTTGGTGATTAGTACTTATGATGTGATACTATGTATGGATTGGTTGGGTACGAACCAAGTCTTGATAGATTGCCAATCTAGGAGGCTAGTGATGCGTGGAAATGTAACAATTGACCTTCTCATTTGAGGCAGAGAAAGGTTGGCAATTAGAGGTCATTAACCAAATTCCCATAGTATTCAAGGAGGAATACATGGGACTTAATAGGAATCAAGTAGATGATGAGCTGAATAAGATTCCCGTAGTGAGAGAGTTTCCTAAGGTGTTTTACTCAGAATTGCCTGGGCTTCCCCTTTCCAGGGAAATTGAGTTTAAGTTCAAATTAGAACTAAGAGCTAGTGTAGTGTCTATAGCTCTTTATAGGGTGGACATTCTAAAAATGAATGATCAAAAGAAGCAACTAGATAAGTTGCTTGCTAAGGGTTTCATTAGGCATAGTGTGGCACCATGGGGGGTGCCAATGTTGTTTATTAAGAAGAAGGATCAGACCCTTAAGTCTTGCATTGATTACCAAAAGCTCAATGCCTGAACCATTAAGAATACGTGCCCTCTCTGAGGGATTGAAGACCTGTTTGATCAATTAAGGGGAGTGAAGGTGTTTTCAAAGATAGATATCAAATCAGGGTACTTCCAACTAAAGGTTAAGGAATATGCATACTTAAGACTTCTTTTAGGACAATGTATGGTCACTTTGAGCATATAATGATGCCCTTTGGCCTTACTAATGCCCCTAGCTTATTTATGGACCTTATGCAAAGAGTGTTTATGGCATACCTTGACCACTTTGTGGTGGTATTCATAGATGACATACTATTATACTCACAGAATGAAAAGAAGTGTGAAGAACACATGAAGTTGGTACTTAATTTACTCAAGGAGCATAGGCTGTATGGCAAGCTATGTAAGTGCGAATTCTAGGCTATACTAGTAGAGTTCCTAGGCCTTGTGATCAATGATCAAGGGTTGTCTATGGATCCAAAGAAGATTGCTTCAATCTTAGAGTGGAAGCAACCTCAAAATGTGAAAGAAATTATAAGCTTTCTAGGGTTGGTCGGCTATTACAGGAGATTTGTACACAAATTCTCCATACTAGCTACCCCACAAGCTCACCTGATTCATAAGGCCAAGGGCTAGGAGAGATAAGGAGGACAAAACAATTGGAAAGTGTAGGAGCTTTGCACTAGAAAACCTAGAAGTTGAGGTTTAAGGGGTACATTAATGGAGTGTGAAAGTAGGCTTAGCCAAGCCCACAGTGTTACCACTCTAAGTGCTTCTAAACAGTGATCAGATTTAGTGAACTCAGGTCTCAAACAATACGTGTTCTATAGGCCAAGCAGAACATGCATACTATATTTATCCAAGTGGCCCTATTGGTCTTTATGCAAATATATGTATATTGGCCCAACTATCACAAATATATTCACATACAATTTCAACTGGAAGTAATGTTGACAATTAAATTCTTTGTTCCTGACCAATATTGAATTTGTGTAAAATCCCCAAGTGCATGTACAATCATATGCACACTTAGTGCTGTCGGTTCCTATTATTCATGTGTCCTAACTTTCATACCATATCCAAGTCAAATTCTACCCATGTCCTATGCCCTAAAGGTTTTAAAACATTTAATACACTTAAAAATTGATAAGGAAATAGGTTTGAAGCATTAAATCCATCTAGGATTGCCGTTATGGATTTTACACTCAACCAGGTAAAATTGACCATATGAATAGTGCCCGACAAAATCAGCCAACTTTGACATGCCATAACTCTGGCTACAGGGAACCAAATGTAGTGATTCAAAATCTAAATTCTTCATCTTAAAGTATTATAAGTGTGTTCAAAATTTCATAGCCAAACTCATTAAGTATAAGAAGTTATGGCTATTTTACAGGGTACCAAATTTGGGCAACTAGTGACCATAATGCCCAACAAAATTTCTTAAAATTCATATGCTTCATTTCCAAGTACAAAACCAACATGGGCAGTTGCATACATGTCTTAGACACATGGGAAAACCATTCCCCTGGATTTTAAGTCATTACATAAGCATCAAACACTATACTCTTCAAAACAGCCCACAATAACCAATATGGACCGAATTACACACATACACACTTCAAACTACACTCAATTGATCCATATATCATTCACACAATGTACATACAGCATACCCAACTCATGTACATGCATTTATGTGCTATATACATGCTATAACTTAGTTAATACGTACACTAAGCTTCTTGGAGAACTTCAAAAGCACCAAGCACTCTAGAAACCTGAAGGGACTAACTGCTGCATACGGTAGAAAGTACCGTTACAAAGAAAAGCTAATGTGCTCCAAAAATCATGTAAATTTCCAGTTTACAACTACACATATGCAAGTTAATATCCATCAAATTTTACAGAGAAATTCAAATGACAACTATTAGTTTGAATGCTCTCTTTCAGGTGCTCTTGAAAATGGACACAGGGGGTTAAGTTCCTTTAAAGAGCTTAGTACAGGCTTATCAATAAAATCTTGAATTCCTAGCCATATAACTAGAATCAAAAGAGATAAAAAAAAAATCACAACACATATACAAAAATATGGCCATCCAAATGCACGAACAAACAGAACACAATCAAATGCAATGCTGGCAACAACACATCCTTAGGATTAGCTCATAAACAATCAAATAAACATTATGCAATCATTATGGCAACCCTCCTAAAGCTACTTATTGGTATTAGGAGGTTAATTGGTCTTATTTAGTACTAAATTGGGCTTTAGAAACCCCTGTAAACACTGCCATCTTTGTGCATGAAAACTAGTAAGGCTGAAACCTTGTTCATGCCCTCCCCCTTAACCTATACTTGGTTCCTTGAGCCTTTTGCTCTCTTTCAAGCATGGCCATAGCTTCATCAATGCTTGATAATCATCTAAAGATAGTAAACAACAATGAAACATGAAGATAAAAGCCTTACCTAAGTTGTGAAAGCTCAAAATGCCAAAGGAAGTTCAATAAACCCGAAAACTAGGGTTTTTCTCTCTTGTTGAATCCAATTGCTTTCCTTTGTCATTTTTTTAAAGCTTGAGTTATGGTGGCTATGGAAGCTTATGGATGAGCTAAGTAAGGAACTCTAGTTGGTGCAGGCCAAAAATGACCAAGGAAAGGAAAGAAATCAAGATATTTTCCTTGGTTTAATTGGTTTAACCTTAACCCTCACTTAGGTCACTATAAATATGCCTTAAGCAAAGACTTTTTTGGGAAACCTTTAGCCAACATTTTTGACTAAATGAATCAACCATGGAAGGGTGGGAAAATGATAAAAATGTTCCCTTTTGACCTTTTTGAAGATTATCCCATCCTTTAATTATTTTATGGACACTAATACACCAAGTTGTTCTATGTTCATAAACAATTAGCCTTTGCCTCCTTTATGCAATTTAGCCCAGCATATGTTTCCATGCCATTCAAATCCTTTCAAAATATCTTTTTAAAATTTGTACAATTGAGTATCCAAGTCTTGAAATCTTACAATAAAGTCCATAGGTTACTTGTAAAATAAGCAATCCTTTAGGGCTTCCTTGAGAGCCAACTAACCATTGTGTGAATCTTTTAAGGAGGTGTAGATTATACACTTTACCCCTCACATTTCATTCTTTATGGTCAAAATTATGGTATATAATGGTTTATAACCATTAAACCTTTATACTATAATTTTCCTATTTTTGGAGGTGGTAGCACATGGGGCACATTACTGAGAGCTTGAGGTTGTTTAACCCATATGAGAGGTGGCGGACTCAATTGAAACATTTATCGAGTGGCTAATGTGTAGGAATCTTTTCTATACAGAATAAGAAGCACCAAGCAAAAAACTAGGCCTACCCGAGTTAGTGTTTGAGCCATTTTTAGCACGACATGGCCTAACCATGACTATGCATGGCTCCACTCACTAATTTTGAGTAAAAACCAGGTTTGAATACAATTTCCAACAAAAGAAATTTGCTTATTGTGATGGAGCTAGGATCTTGAGCAATTGATTAAGGAATGGAGTTGGAGAAGGAAATTGAAGTCACCTAATGTTGTTGCATGTGTTTCTGACCCTAGAAGGCTTGTTGGAAGGCTTGGAAGCTACTACTAAACGGTATAAATTGTGGCAAAGATCATTATGTTTCAGATTTTACTTGGAATCCATGAATTCAAGTGATTCAAGTGATATTCCAGCCATAAAGGGACAGTAAAGTGTCAAAGGAACCTAAGAAGCTGTTAGGCACTATGATCATTTCAATGATTATGTTTTGCTACTTAGCTATTATTCGGGCAATCGTTTAGGTTTTAGGTTTGAGTAGGCCAACTTAAATCTTAGAGCCAAGAGCTCTTTGGCACCAATAAGAACACTAAACTGATTATGTAAATTAATGTAGGTTAAGGCAATGCTTTCTGGGCCTTATAGGCTACCTATGAGTGGTTGGTGTATGGAGTGTGTGTTCTTGTGTGCTCTGTGATTTAGTTGTGCTTGCTAACCCCTTATATTTGATTATATATGTATATTATTGCCTGCAATTTTCTTGTCTTCCATGTCTACCTTGCATGTCATTCGAGAGTTATGGCCTATGGCCTATATACATGTTATGCTTATTCTTAAGTAGGCACTAAGAGATATGTAATCCTCACTAAGTTTATGTAAACTCATGCCCTATCTTTATCATTATTTAGGCAAAGGCATTGAGTCGTAGGCCTAAGTTGCCAAGGGGGTACTGATAGTTTTTGTTATAGGTACTAACCTTCACTTATCACTAATGCTAAATAGTTGTATAGAAGTGATTACTTAGAGCCCAAGCTAATGAGTATGGCTTGTAGGCATGTGTTTTTGTGGAGGAGGGAAACCTAACCTAGAGGGAGTTAAGTTAGTGCCTTGGTGGTTTCTGTAAAGACTATGTACTTGTATGTATGGATTGAGCCCTTATGGGGCTAGGTTGGGCATGCATAAGCCTACCGGGTACATAAACTTCTTATGTGAATGCCCATGTATACAATTGTTTTAAACTCTTGAAAAGAATGTGGTTTTGGTTCTACATGCATATATATTAAGTGATCCTTAGTGAACCATTAATGTTGCACTACTTAGCTTTGTCTGTTTGTTTTTAGTTCAAACTTTTTTTTACGCACAGATGAGCCCTGGGGTATTACCATCACTTGGGATCACACCCATGTGTCTAGGCACTGAACTGGTACTAGTGCCTGGCGCCCTTCCACTCCTTAACAGTTTAAGCTTGCTAACCCTTAATGCACCTATTTTAGGTGACCTGGACACTAGTGATAGCGTCACAAGGTAGCCCAGTGGCCCTACCACTCCTTATCTTGGGGTGTGCATATGCCTGGGCCATTTTTGGGCATGACACATAGAATAGTTGGGATTCCCTTTTTTAACCCCTTTTTGGCGCCTCTAATCATTGCCAGGGTTCAAATTTCAGGATGAAAATCTAAGACATTAAGAGCCTCACGGTTAAACCTTTCAACCTATTCTTGAATAGTTTGTCCATTTTTCTAGGCTATGTTAAACATTTAGCTGGTCATTTTCATTGTTGGTCAGCTTCTAATAAACTATTGTGTAAATCCTGTGGATAGTTCTCAGAACTGTGTGATCATCCCTAGTGTCAAAGAGTTGTAGCAAGCTGTGGCAAGCCCCAAGAGGGTCACTTCAAAGTATTTGCAAAAAGTGGCATTGCTGGCTCTATATAATACCATACTCATTCTATACTTGGTTAGGGGGGCCAGAGCATCACTCCAGCCATCGTAATTTTCAAGAGATGAAGTACCAAAAAATCATCAGGCACTGGGGCCTTGCCTATTGTACGAATGAATGGAAACTCATCTCTGACAAATGTATCAAAATCTCTTGACCAAATGGGTTCTAGTAGACTTATTTCTCATGCTTATCAAGTCTATCTAGGAGTTTTTTTATCAGTGCTATAGTAGCACATTCTTCCCACCATCAAGAGTCCTCAGGCAAAGGGAAGTAACATCTCCTTTTGGGTGAGTAACTTCATCGATGAAGAGAAGGAATTTTCCCTTAGGGAGAGGGATTATGCTGGTGTGAAGATCAAAGCTCCATTGATTGTGATCACTTGGTCCTATGACTATTAGGTGGCAAGTCTTCCCTTTAGAGGTAGTCATGGAGGCTCCTACGGGCAATGCTCCGGCAAGGAGACTTGTGCCCTTGCTCAGTAAGCTCTTTTAGAGAGGTCATTCTTCCACGCAACCGAGCCTAAGAAGGGACTTGGTTGAGTTGCTGGGTCATTTCAGCCACTATAGAGCACTAAAACTCATGCAAAAAACCCATAATGACCATTATAGGTCACTAGTCCTCGAGCAGCGAAGGTGCGCTAGTTGTGGTTTATGGTCCTGCCGTGGACTAGGGCTTTGGAACCCCCTTGTCCTTAGAATGGCAAGTTTCCCCAACAGTGACCTGGGACTAGGTTCCCACAAATAGCGCCAAATGATGCTCTAAGAGATCTTCTACTGAGGACATCTTGGTCTTTGTCGGAAGGGGAAGATGAAGACACTAGAAGTAGGCCTGAAAAGCAACAGGTAAAGGGCTTAAGGGGATCTCCGAAGTATTATTGGGGAGGAAGCCTCTGATGCCTAAGTCGGATGAAGGTTTTGGAGAGCAAGCAAGTCATAGGAGAAATAGGGCTTTCTGGAGTGCCTTCCCAGGTGGGCCTTGGGAGTATTTATAAGGTGGATAAGTTAGCAAAACATTGGATTTATCCCTAAAAGAGCCGACCATGTGCATGGTTCGATCAGGGAATCTATGCTCTATACTAGTATAGGGTATATCACTAGCTGGCCGATCTGGGCAGGTAGAATGATGTTCTCACATGATCTTAGGCCGAGGCACCAACTGTCTTGTCAGTGGTCCTGAAGGCCACGTGCCGCCATAGCTACCAAGGCCCTTAAGAACGTTTGGCAATTTGATAAGCCTTTTCAAGTCTAACTTACCTTTTCCTGACTCTGTGGGTGCTCGGCCTTTAGTATTTCAGAGGAAGGTCATACAAGGGACACCTTCTTCGATTACAAGGAAGTTCAGTCACGGAAATGGGCTTTTATCCTTTAGCTATCATTTATTTTTAACACCATTAATTGGTAATTAGACAAATACAAGAAGAAAATAATAATCCAAACTGCTTAGTAAATAATTAGTAAAAACTTATTAAATAACTTAAATGGAGTTGTGTATTGAATTATTAAATGTAATATATTTCTTTTGATGGTTATAAGGCATTTTAAAATCAGTTTTCTCTCTTTTAGGGAAAATAGTTTTCTCATGCTATTAATATTTGACAAACCCATTATGTTTGGAAATGAGAAAACTTATATTTTGAAACCATGAGAAAAATATAGTTTTGACCATGTATTTTTTTTCTGCATTCAGAATAGATAAATATAGTTTGGAGTCCTTGGACTATTAAACTTTTCATAAAAAAGAGATTTATCAATGTTGTTTTGTCTGGTTGTGCTTGTTGTTTTTCCAAATAAATTATTGGAAAAATACATGAGAGGAGGGGAGCTCTAAAGTTCCATAAGAGACCAAATCCAAAAGTTCCAAAATTAAGGTCATTAACCTTTATTTGTTTTGTTAGAAAATTTATTATATCATGTACAATTTATTGCATTACAAACTGTCTTAAGCTTGTCAATGCTACCTAGGAGAAATCTTCATGCTGGCAAATTGATCCTATTGTGAAGGAAATTCATCAACTTAGTGCTTGCTTTTCAATTTGCGGGTTGAGGCATGTTCCTAAATTAGTTAATGAGTGCGCAAATTTTGTTGCCACTTAGTATAAAAATGAGATGAGTCATGTAGATTGGACTCAATGCCCCTCATCTTCTTTTCGTTGTCTTCTTAATCAAAACACTTTTTTTATGATCCTCCTTGATGTTTTGTGAGGCTTTCTTTCATTGGAAAAAAAAAATGAAATCTATAAAAAGTAGAAATAATAATAATAATAATAATAACAATAATAATAATAATTTATTTCAAGACATAGTATTTTTCCAAGGAGTCCGAATTCCAAGTTTTCCTTAATTTTATTCCATCAACATCAGTAAACTTGAAAACCCCCTGGTCTGACTTCTTCGACAACTAGGTAGGGTCCTTCCCAATTTGCCCAAAGAATGCCATGGGTAGGCTTTTGACATTCTACTTCAAAGGTTTAAAGTACCAGGTCCCCTGCCTTGATTCCTTTAGGTTTGACCATTGTATTTGCTGCAACTGCAACTCTTTATTGGAAAGCCTTTCGCCTTAGTTCGGCGGTTTCTCTATGTTCTTCAACATGTTCAGGTTAATCCGTAGACTGAGGTTGTTCTGGTTTTGCTGAAAGACTTGCACTCAAATAAAAGGACTTGTAATCTTAACAGGTAGAACTGCCTCTATTCCAAATACCAGTGAAAATGGGGTCTCTTTGTTTGCTCTTCTAGGAATTGTTCAATAACTCTATAAGGTTATGCCAAACATTTGAATAGGCAACTTTGCTGTTGGGTGACTTCCAATGAACTGCTGGGTGAAGACTATAGAGGGCTCCTCGAAGTTTGAGATGGACCTTAGCACCAAAGAGTTGTACCAAGCTATGGCACGTCCAGAAAGCATTACTTCGAAGCACTTGAAGAGGGCAGTGTCATCGGCGCCATGTAACATCATGCTTCTACAATATTTTGTGAGCTGTTCTTATGGATAGCTCTTTTCCTAGGGAGAAGGGCTTCTTTGACGTGAAGATAGACGTTCCCTAGGGTGTGAACTCTTCCCTCTTTGTCTTCACAGAGGAATCTCCTTAGTTGAGGAATCGGTGTGCAAGCTAGCGTTTGTGGTGCTCTGGCAAGGTGATTTGTGGAGCATATCCTGAGGTTCTTTGGAAGGAGGTGTCCGGTTTACTGGCCTAGCCTGAGCCAGACATTGGTCTAGGTGTTGAGCAACCTTAAACACTATCGAGTACTGGAATTCATGTAGGAAGCCCATGGTGACCATCAGGGGGCACTTTCCTCTAGCCGTGAAATCTTTGATGGAGGAGGTGGTGTGTTTGCGGTGTTTCTAGGCTCCATCGTGGACTGGGGGTTTGAGAGCACCTTGTCGTTTGAGCGATGCATCTCTACGATGGCAATGAGGGACTGGGTTCCCACATATGGCACCAAATGGCACTCTAAGACATCTTCTATGTATGACATGGGTGCTTCAGTAGCAACAGCAAATGTAAGCAAGGATGCCTGAGGAAAAGGGCTTACGAGGACAAAAAAACGGGGGGGCCTAAGGGGGATCCTTTGAGTGTTTTCCCGGGAAGGAACATTCAATGCCAAAGTCAGGCTAAGTGCTTTAGGGGAAGAATATGATGATATGGAAATAAGGATTTGGATACCTTACCTGGAGTATTTATAGCGGGATCAGCTATGTGGCTGCTTAGCTCGGCATGAAGACAGCTGAACACGTGTATGGCTGGATCAAGAGATCTGAGCTCCTTGCCTTCCAAGGAATGATCCCTTCTAGCTTGGCTGTACAAGCAGAATGATGATCTGACATAATTCAAAGGCAAGGTGATAGTTGTTTTGCTAGTGGTCCCGTGTGCCACGAGTTGATATAGCCAAAGAAGGTCAGACATTCGGGCTGCCATCTTCGACACCAAGGTTGCTGTTCTTTATCCGAAGGTACCCAGGTTCGAAAGTGCTTGAATACTAGCCTTTCTGAGGCTCACCCTTTTTAGACCTCGTTGCCGAAGGAAACCACCATCTGTTTGTGCGAGCAGTTCAGTAGACAGGCTAGGGTACTAGCCTTGCGGCTGTCAACAATATTTCACCCTCTTGTTTTAAAGAAAAGCTCGATGGCTTGGCTATAGCCCATACATATACGGACGCGAATATGAAAGGTCAGATCAGAGCTAGAGCTAGCCAAATCGAATCAGCACCATTCAAGCCGAATCAGAAATCTGAACAGGTGGGATGGGGATGAAGACTAGGTGCCAAAAAATCAGAGATTTGCATCTGGAATAATGTAATCGAACCGATGATAAAATCCCACTCTGAATCTCAACTACTTTAAGGTCTGGCCTCTCCTTCCAAATCCACATTAATTATTCCTCTGTTTTTAGAAATAGCTTAAATGCGGTTGGGACATACATATTGGTATGTACTTGTCTGTGTTGACACATTCATATGCCAGGTAGACATTAATCAGGCTCGACCATAATTTTTTTTGTTGTGTGAAACCGAGAATGAGAAATTAATTTAATATATTATAGACAAAGTTCCACTTGCAAAAACTTTCCCAATTGAATTATTTTCTCTTACAGATTGATAAATCAAGCAGTTAAACAATTAAAATAAGTAGGCTTTAAACACATGATTTAGTAATAGAAAACTGTGCAGGTTTGTATAATCATTCTTATGTCTAGTATTTTTATATTATGTGTCTTTTTATATGGTTCCCAATGTAATGGATTTTTCCATGTGGGGCCTGGTAAAACTGGCTAGGCTAGCTAGTGAGAGACCTCTATATATGTATGAGATATCTATAGCTAGCAGGGCTTCTTGAAGGGCTGTGGTTGAATCGGCACGGCATCGCAAGCGGAGAGGGATAAGGCAGAGGGACAAGTGCAAGCTGAGGACCAAGTGGTGGAGCAGCAAGCGAGTCGCCCGGATCAGTCGGGTCATGTTTCCAGCAAAGTCAGCAACAATCAGAGGAAAGATTGCAGCGAGTGGAACGGCGTCTTGTGCACCAACCACCAAGGCGGCCACATGATCCTCTTCAACCTTCAGGGCCTCCAGTTCATTGGAGGTATAAACATATTTAGCTAGCTAGCTTGGTTAATCCACTGATTCTGTCACTTGAATTAATCGATCGGCTAACATTTCGTGGCGGCATGCAGGTGTCAGCTTGAACGAGGCAGATCCAAAGAAGGTGCTCAATAAGCAGCAGGGAAAGCAAGTGGTGGGACTGAAAAAGCAAGAGGGACCGGGAGGGGAGGGGGGGGGGGGGAAGCTCTGGCTCCCTCCACTCCAGCTCCAGTACCCCAGCTTGTGGCTCCATCACTGGACTGCGCGTTCAGGAAGCGGAAACTGACGTTCGAAGCATCTGATCAAGCACCCGAGGGGCCGGCCATGGGGCAACGCCCGGTGAAGCGAGCTCGTAGCTTCAACGAGAAAAAGCCGGGAAATCGCCCCGACCAACCGCAGCTCGATTCATCGTGTAACGGTGGCATCTTTCAGCAAGATGATGCAACAGTACCACTGTCTTCTCAATTCTGTAACGACATCCTCTTCCCTGCTTTAGTTTCAGTAAGTGACCAGCCAGCAGTATAAAGAATTGATTCTAAATATTTCCTGTGTCATGCATGCCTATATATATAAACATATATATATTTTCTGATGTTTATGCTTGACTAATATTGCGTTTAATTAATTATGGTGCGTGGGATGTGAATTAGCAACAAATGGCCCAGCTCCAGCACCCGCTAAGATTTGCCCAAGAAGAAGCACAGGCCTATAAAATCGAGCCTGACCGTTTGAAGCTTTTGGCGACCCCGTCCTGGGACATAAACCAGGGTTTGTGCCTTTTGTTATGAAATTTGTATACATAGATTCAAATATACTTTGTTTTACAACGTTAAAAGTTCCTTTTCCGTGTAATAAAACATACTACCTTTTGTCTAAATATCAGTATAAAACACAACGCAAATCAGGTTTTTATACAGACGGACAGCCAGTCGCAACGTCTTCTGCAACCGGAGTCTACAACCCTCCACCGGCAATATGTGGAGTAACCCGCAAGGGAGGAGAGGAGGTTGGGAATCAGAGAGCCAGGAGTGATGCCAGCAGAGACAGAGCTGATGACGTGCCAATTAGGCCGGTGCCTGATTGGGAGCGGCAGGAGGAGGATCAGGCCGGAATATAATTTGCTTAATAGGCGTTTATTAATTAATTACCTAAGGCAATTCTGATATTATATAAAATATGTTGTGTTAAAGTTGTTAGGCTTGTTGTTCAAGTTTAAGAAGCCTGAAAACTTCATTTATTAGTGGTTTTGAGTTTATTTGAGCCCATGCACATGCCGGACTCTGCTAATACGAAATAATAGAAAACTGCCATAGAAGTGTTGTCTTTTCTGACTAAATAAGCTGCTGACTTTGGAATATAACAAGATGTAAAGTTTGTCCTAAAAAAAAGTATGAATGTGAAAGTTAGAAAGGAAAATGACTACTACACAAAAATTGGAAGACCTCAGCTGCAATTTATCATTATTAGGAAGCTAAAGCCAGAGGGTGAGAGATGTAACATACAAAATTCTAGTCCACTTTGGAATTTGTGCCTATAATGATTTACTTTTCCAAGTTAAATATATGTAGTTTTAGAAATTTGCCAATTTGAGCACCTAGGGACCTAATTGGCATAGCTTCAATGGTTCGACCGTAGATGAACATGAAAATTAGTAAATCCCACTCGACTTCAATATCATTTATTAACATAGAATTCAAAAAGAAATTTTTGACAGTAGGACTTAAATTTTAATTTTAATGATTTCACCTCAATTATTGGATAAATTATTTAAAATTTAATATTAGTTACAAAGTTGGCCCATTAAAGTGAAAATTGATGAGTGATATTTTTCTTTTTTCGTATTTTAACCTATGCTATAGCATATGCGTTGAACAACTGGTAAGATTTTTCGTGTTGATGATTTGACTCCGACTGCTCCACGGCAGATCAAAATTAGGCTGCAGATACAATACTTCAATTCTGCCTCATGGTAGTTGCCAATTGTGGGCTCCTTCTCGAAGACGCAAACAAGTACAACAATATTTTTTAGAGAAAAAAAAAAAGAGCATTGTAAATTTGTAATGATTCAACAATGCGATGGGAGAATTTTCCTTTTTTCAAATACTCATAAACATGTACAAAATATAGTATGATATTAAAGAGTTATCAAGAAAAATTGGAGGAATATTTATCTACTTTTTTAAACCTGTAGAGCGTCAAGTAGTAATTTAGTAGAAAGTGATGCACAATGTGCATGTGAAAATTTGAACCTGTTGCAATGGGCAATGTTTGAACACGCAACTATTGAGCTACTGTGCTGCGGACAACAGAATATTCAATGAACTTCAACCAACATTGTTGAATGCTAGAAAAAGAAATTATCATTTACTATTGTACAATAATTAAAATTTATAGGCATAATATTCACTATTTATATCTGAAACTGTGATATTGATTATTAGCATTATTGACATAATGTAACAATTTTTTTGGGCAAATTTTCTTATTTTTTCAGAAAATGTACAATTTTCCGCATTATTTACATGAATAAGTAATATTGCCACAGAGTTTTTCTTTGTTGCAAATTTGTCATCAACTTTTTTATTAAAAGCAACATTGTTGTTGGCCGTTAAATGATAAAAATACTTCATCTGTTAAGAGAATATTTCATAACAAAACTGTTAAACTAGTCCCTAAAAATTTTCTCCTTAACACCTAGGCTACTCCAAACTTCCTTAATACCTAAATGAGTCAGAATCTTGTGTTTCATCTCACACCTCCATTATTAAGTCAAGTTATTTTTACATCTCTCGATATCGTTGAGCAATCCTCCAATCCTGTTTTCTAAATTTGCACCTCACAATTTAGTCACTCATGTATCAATCGAACCTCATTTATTCAAAGTTTATTCTAAGGAGAGTTATCGGGTGAATAAAAAAGAAAAGATGTAGTGCTAGTGGTGGAAAGGATAGAGGGTAATGAAGTGTCCAGATGGTTGTTAGAGCGACAGTATTGAAGATGATAGTAAAAATAATAAATATAAAAATTTTGGAGCTCAAATTTTAGGTGAAGAAAATTTGGGATGAAAATTTACATTTTTCTCTTTTTTTTTTTCACGTTTACCATGTCAGTGATTTAAACAGTCAATTTATTCTCAAAATATAATATTAATGACAAATTTACCACAAAAACATATAATAGTAAATTTGCTCCGCCAAATTTGCAACTTTTCCTTTTTCCTTTTCAAAATATTTCTCGAGTTAAATCGGTTGATGAAAATGCCTTTAGGTAGAATTGTTTCACGTTCCGAACTGCTGAAGAAGAAAACAAAAACACAGTTTCATGTCCGATACAAGCAAATTGCCACGTATCTATAACCAAGCAACTCATGTGCTCGCCTTTTTCTTCTAAAAGTCATGTTTACTTTGTTTTTTTCTTACGTGAAAAGTCATAATGTCTACTCGTCACCTTTCGATCGTATGTGATTAAAACAAAATTCCTAACATATTTTGTTTATTTGTCCTTTTACAAATTGGTGCTCCAAGTGTTTGGCTTGCATTAGTTTCGATTGATATCCCAAACATGAGGGAGATTCTCCAGATTGCTAAAGCCTAAAGGAGCTCTGACGGAAGAATATCGGATCTGTTTTGTTTTTATTGGTTGGCACGTGTCGTGGAATTGTTAATTTTCTTAATACATAACATGATCCTTCATAAATGTATAAAATACAAGAATTAAAAAAGAGTAACAAGAACATCTGATTTTATTTGATTCATTGGGATATGCAGCCGAAATCGCAATGACCAGTTGCACTATGAGTTTCTACCTTATCCCTAGACCAAAGTATTTTTAATGGGTAGAGTTCTATTATGCTCATCACAATTAGCTTAAGAGAGAAACCCAGTACTCATTTATGTGATAGCCGAAGGGCTATCTCCTCTCCCAGTGCGTACTTTCTGCCGAAAGTATGATCAGGAAGCCTGGCGTCACCCGAACGAGGCACCATCACTGACCTCGGAAGGAACGAAGCCAAGCACCCCGAACTTGGAGCTTCGGCAAAAACGCCAGGGACCGCAAGAATGATGTCGGCTCCCTCGGGGGACCGAACGGATCGCCTTCGGATGAGCTGTCGCAAACAGAAGGGAATCCCCCGAAAGCATGAGCATAACTCCTGAAGAAGGGCGGCCGTGTCAAAGAACGACCTCGCCCAGAGGACCTCGGGAGTACGGCATGAGCATTTAAAGAGCCTCTGACATGCCGCCCACAAACGCTACCTGTCACCTCAAACGGCGATTTGACACGTCGACGCCGTCCAGGTCTTGTCACGACCTGTCTCGGTTCAAGACTAAAGGAGCCTGTCACCGGCTACTCGCCCCCTACACCCAGAAACTCAAAGAACATCGGACCGAACACGTGTCGTCATCTGAACGGGCTGGGCTTCTCTATAAATACCAGGGAATAGATCCTGGCAAGGGGTTCGACTCCTCCTCCTTGAGAAAATACAGGCAAGTCCACTAAAAACTCTAGTGCCTCCCCCTCACCTTCTCAGGAAACTGACTTGGGCGTCGGAGGCTCCTCCCCGGAAAAGCACCTCGGGGATCTCCTAACCCTCTTCTCTGAGCTTTTCAGGCACACTCCCCTGGGTAACCTCAACTCTGGACGCTCTCCCTCACAGGAAGTCTTCCCAGAAGTCACTATGCCTTCCAGCGAAGATGTCTCAGGGCATCATTTGGCGCCGTCTATGGGAAACCATCCTCGGGTCGCCGTCGTTGAGACTCGGCGTTCTAAGGACAAGGGACTCCCGAGGTCCCCGTCCACGCCTGAAGTCTAACCGGCCACTGAGCAAACCCTCCCAGGGACTTCCATGCTTGAGGAAGAGCGTCCTCTGGTCATAACCATGAGCTTTCTGCGCGACTTTCAACTTTCTGTTGTGGCTGAAATGACACAACAGATAGACCGAAGGTGGCCACAGTAAGCACAAGCCCAAAGGCCTTCTTCACCGGCACACCCTCGGGAGAAAAGTCCCAAACAGACCCATCATAGTTCGGGAAGTGGAGACCCACGAGAGGAGTCTTCAACAGAAAACATGCCCCTCGGGGCGCGGCTCGCAGGGCAAATAGGGTCAAGACGACCCAAAATCACACACAGGAGGAGCCAGTCACCTGAGGCGAGGTCCCCATCACCTCAGCGCCGAACTCATTCTCCGAAGAGACACCGACAATCTCCCCTCCTAGAAGAAGAACCTAGCGCCACGATCCTCATAGAGAAGATACTGGCGAGGTTGGATAGAGTGGAGAAGCAGGTGGCCCGCAAACCCGTCTGGGCTAGGCTGTCTGGAACCTTTTGTGGAGATAAGTCCCCATTCACCCAAGTTGTGGTTGAGGCAGCCATGCCAGGTGACTTCAGAGTGCCTCGGTTGGAAACTTATGATGGCCGTACTGATCCATAGGCCCATCTGACCAAGTACAGACGCAGCATGATGATGCACGGTGCCGACGATGCTACCTTGTGCAAATGTTTTGAAGTCACTCTCACGGGGCCAGCAACGGCCTGGTATAATTCATTGGCTCCAGGGACCATCACGGAGTTCCAGGAGTTATCCACAGCCTTCACACAGCAGTTTATCGGAAGTCGGCCAACGGTGAAGATGCCGGTCCAGATGTTCGACATAGCGCAAAAAAATGGAGAGACCATCCGCGACTATGTCGAGAGATTCAACAGAGAGGCCTTGAGTGTCCCAGATTTTCGGCCCGAAATACGCATCCTCGCGATGACACGGGGCCTTCGGAGGGACTCACAGTTGTTCTACGAGTTCTCCAAGGACCCCTCGGACACGCTGGGCGAATTTTACCGAAGGGCCGAACAGCACATGACGGCCGAAGAGCTGAGAATGGGCGGACCGAAGTCCGATCACACCCGGGCCGAAGGGTCCAGCCAGCAAACCCGGTATCCCACCGAACAGGCAGGCCGACCTCGGAGAACGCGAGGAAGGAAACTCCCCATTTTCACACCCCTGAACACCACGAGGACCAACATCCTCATGACAATGGAAAGGCAGGGAACTCAGGTTCAGCGGCCACGGGCCATGACCGCCGACAACAGAAAGAATATGAAGAAGTTCTGCCAGTTTCATCGCGACCACGGCCACGACACCGAAGACTGCTTCCAATTGAAAAAGTATATAGAGTCGCTGATAAAACAGGGCCAACTTCGGCGTTATCTGCGCATGCCTTCCCCGAAAGGGAGAAAAGAGGAGGAAGGAAAGGCAGAAGATGAGGACTATGACTCCGACAGGCGGAGAAACCGAAGTCCGAAAAGGCGCCCCCCACCTCCAGCGGGAATCATACAAACAATTACGACGGGACTGCCATCCTCGGAAAGAAAGAGGAAGGCCAGAGAAATAGCAGTCATGGAGTATCAAAGTCCAACAAAAAAGCTGACCCGAAAGGATGGTTCCGCCGTCATTTTTCCCCATGACGACCCATTATTGATCATGGCGAGAATAGGAAACTGGGACGTCAAGAGAGTGCTGCTTGACGACGGATCAAATGCCGACGTCCTGTTTTCACACTTGCTGCCGAGGTTGGGTGTATCTAGCAGCGACCTCAAGCCCGTCACCTCGCCTACCTTCGGGGTAGGTCCGTCCGAACTGCCCGTCCTCGGATGGATCGATCTCCCTTTGATGCTGAAAGGGACTTCGGTGATTGGGACAGCAGAGTTGTACGCCTCCACAATGGCAAGGTTCATCGTTATGGATGTCCCTTCATCGTACAACGCCATCCTTGGAAGACAGACACAGGGAAACCTGCACATTCGCCCTGATGTCAAGTACTTAACCGTCACTTTCGCCGCCAAGGATGGAGATGCGGAAATCTTCATAGATCAAGGCGAAGTAAGGAAGGTGTTCGTCAAAACACGAAAGGCTCCAGCAAACAACTTCGCACAAGCTGTGGAAGCAAAAGCACCAAAAAAGGGCGAGGCAGAGAATCCCGCGAAGGCGGAAATGGAAGAAGTAGAACTTGTCCCAGGCCAAAATACCCGAATAGGGAAAAACTTGGCCGAAGGTGACAAGGAAAAACTTGTATCTTTCCTACTAACAAATAAAGATCTGTTTGCCTACTCGCCGAAAGACATGCCAGGGGTAAACCCTGACATAATTCAACATAGCCTCAAAGTAAGTCCGGAAGCAAAGCCTGTCCGGCAAAAGAAGCGAGGCATCTCAGTTCATAAAAGTAACTTTGTCAAAACCGAAGTCCAACGACTGTTAGAAGCCGATGTCATCAGGGAGGTCAAGTACCCTGAATGGTTAAGCAATGTGGTAGTTGCCACAAAAGAAGGAAGCAGCAAACTCCGGATGTGCATCGACTTCAGAAACTTGAACGATGCTTGCCCGAAAGATTCATACCCTCTCCCACCGATAGACCAATTGGTAGACTCAACTGCCGAATACGGGCTCCTAACTTTCTTAGACGCCTTCAGTGGGTATCATCAAATAAGGATGGACCCTGAAGATGAAGAAAAAACCGCCTTCATCACCGAGGGAGGAACATACTGCTACATCAGGATGCCCTTCGGGCTCAAAAACGCAGGAGCCACCTACCAGAGGTTGATGAGCAAGGTCTTCAACGACCAAATAGGGAGAAACATGGAAGTATATGTGGACGACATGATAGTCAAAAGCAAACTGCCCGGCGACCACGTCGCAGATCTAAAGGAAACTTTCCATCAGCTCAGAGCCTTCGGGATCCGCCTTAATCCCGAAAAGTGCATCTTCGGAGTAACCTCGGGAAAGTTCCTTGGGTACATGGTATCAGAAAGAGGCATTGATGCCAACCCAGAAAAAATTAAGGCTCTACTCGAGTTCCGAACTCCTGCCACAATAAAAGATGTGCAGAGGCTCACCGGAAGGATAACCTCCCTCAGCAGGTTTATTTCCAGATATGGAGACCGGTGTCGACCATTCTTCAAAGTCCTCACTAAGGCAGCAAAAAAGGAGGACAACCTCGGGAGTAATGACCATCCTTGGGGTGAAGACTGCCAAAAGGCCTGGGAGGAACTCAAAATCTACTTAGCCGGTCTGCCCACTTTGCGGCAACCTCGCGAGGGAGAGCCCCTCGTGTTATACCTCGCCGTCACAGAAAAAGCCGTAAGCTCGGTCCTTGTGAAAGAAGAGGGGGCGAAGCAATGGCCAGTCTACTACGTAAGCAAGTCCCTGCATGGCGCCGAAGTCAGGTACCCTCTGTTGCAAAAAGCTATATATGCCTTGGTGCTAGCAGGAAGAAGGCTGCGACCATATTTTCAGGCTCACCCTATCATCGTCCGAAGCAGTCTACCTCTGCGCGATGTCATGAGAAAAGTTGATCATTCGGGAAGGCTTTCCAAATGGTGCATAGAGCTTGGCGAACACGACATCACTTATGAACCTCGAAAAGCCATAAAAGCTCAAGCTCTGGCAGACTTCATTGCCGAAGTACCCACCACCGAAGATAGCCATCCAGATCCAAGCGAAGGTGAGCCAGAGTGGACTTTGTACGTCGACGGAGCCTCGGGGTCCGAACACCAGGGAGCTGGGGTAATTATCAGAGGTCCCGAAGGCCTTGAAGTAATGAAGGCTATTAAGTTCAGCTTTAACGTCACCAACAATGTGGCTGAGTATGAAGCCCTCATAGCAGGATTGCGCCTAGCCAGAAGAATTGGCGTGCGAAATCTAAAAGCCCACAGCGATTCCCAGCTAGTAGTTCGGCAAACGGCAGGAGACTATGGGGCGAAGGACCCAATCTTGGCAAAATATCACGAACTGGTGACAAAGCTCATTCGAGAGTTCGACACCATACGGATCGAAAACGTACCTCGACGGGATAACGCCGAAGCAGACTGCTTGTCGAAGTCAAAAACATACACCGAGGTACTAAGCCGCCCGAGCATTGAAGTACTGAGCATAGTAACTTCGGAAAAAGGCTGGAAAGACCCGATAAAAAGGTATCTTGCGAACAACGCGCTCCCCGAAGACCCCATCGAGGCTGCAAAAGTGCGAAGACGCTCCGGGCGATTCTTCCTAATAGGCGAAGAACTGTATCGGCAGGGATATGCAAATCCTTTACAGAGGTGTGTTGGCGAAGAGGATACTGAAATGATCCTCGAAGAAGTCCACGAAGGCGCTTGTGGTTCACACATTGGAACCGACGCCCTGGCGGCAGTAATACTGCGCCAAGGATACTTTTGGCCTACCCTGAGAAAGGACGCTAGGCAGTTCGTCCGAAAATGTGGTAACTGCCAAAAACACGCAAATATCCAGAGGACACCCTCGGAAATGGTGACTTCGGCTGACTATCCCTGGCCCTTCGCAGTCTGGGGCATAGACCTCATAGGACCACTCCCAACAGCGCCTGGAGGCGTGAAATTCTGCGTAGTAGCAGTAGACTATTTCTCCAAATGGGTCGAGGCAGAACCGTTGGCTACTATCTCGGCAAAAGAAGTGCAGAAGTTCGTATGGAAGAACATCGTATGCAGATTTGGCATACCAAGGGTACTAGTAGCTGATAATGGATCCCAGTTTATAGACAAAGGGTTCCAGGAATTTATCAGTGACCTCGGAACAAAAATGCACTTCGCCCCAGTAGCTCACCCCCAAAGCAATGGGCAGGTAGAAGTATCTAACAGGACCATAAAAGATGGTCTGAAAAAGAGGCTGGGGGAAGCAAAAAGGAAATGGCCAGGAGAGCTCCAAAGTGTACTGTGGAGCTACCGAACAACACCCCGAAGAGCAACAGGGGAAACGCCTTTTTCACTCATTTTCGGTACAGAGGCCATCATCCCAGTCGAAGTCGTGCAACCGTCAATACGGGTACAAGTGTTCGATGAAAGTGGAAATGACCTCGGCCTAAAAACCAAGCTCGACCTCATCGGCGAACACAGAGAAATAGCGGAGCTGAGAAGAAAAGCTTTTCAGCAGAGAGTGGCCACGGCTATAAACTTGCGTGCCAGGCCAAAAGGAATAAAGAAAGGAGACCTCGTTCTCCGAAACGCTGAATTTACACCTCGTAGGCCATCCCAAGGGGTATTTCACGCGAACTGGGAAGGTCCCTATCTGATCCTCGCCGAAGTACGAAAAGGGGTGTACAAGCTTGACGACTCCGAAGGTATAGAATTAAAAAATACGTGGCATTCGGACGCCTTGAGAAAATTCTATACTTAGGATCTCGGCGAAGAAGATTGTGCTGTACAAATTAGAAAAATTCTCTAAGTACGAAAGTTTCTTAGCCAGAAAGTCTTAAGCATAAGAGGTACAAATTCCGCAAAAGTGGCCGACCAGATAAGGTTTCCCGAAGTCTCTTGAGCGAACGTGTTCGGGACAATAGAGAAAACCTGGCAAAAGACTTAGCCAAAATTCTTGGGCATAAGTTGTACAAGTCAAGATTTCGCGAAGAAGGTCGCCATGCTAAGCGCAGATAAGGTTTTCCGAAGTCTCTTGAGCGAACGTGTTCGGGACAATGGAGAAAACCTGGCAAAAGACTTAGCCAAAATTCTTGGGCATAAGTTGTACAAGTCTTAGCCAAGATTTCGCGAAGAAGGTCACCATGCTAAGCGCAGATAAGTTTTCCCGAAGTCTCTTGAGCGAACGTGTTCGGGACAATGGAGAAAACCTGGCAAAAGACTTAGCCAAAATTCTTGGGCATAAGTTGTACAAGTCAAGATTTCGCGAAGAAGGTCGCCATGCTAAGCGCAGATAAGGTTTTCCGAAGTCTCTTGAGTGAATGAGTTCGGGACAAAGGGAAACGAAAAATCTCGCAAAGATACTTAGCCAAATTTTCTAAAAAAGTCTTTTATTAAGATAAAATTGCTTACAAAGAAGGAAGACTGCCAGAAGAAGAAGTACAAAAGAAAAGGAAAATAAGGCAAAGGGCCCTAGAACAAACTAAGGATTCTCGGCGTCCCGGGAGCCACCAGCTCCTGCGTCCTTCTCCACAACCTTCCGCGCCGGAAGTGAAGGGGGCAGGTTCAGATGCTCAATCTTGGACCAAGACCACCAAGGCCCTTCGGGAATGTTCAGAGCCTCCAAAAAAGAAAGGTCCAAGTCTGGGAACCTTTGAAGAACTTGATACCGAGCGAGGCAAAACCAGTCCTGAAAACCAACTTTGGTCATCTGGTTGGATTTGTCCTTCTCGACACCGAGGTCTTCAAGGTCCTCCTTCAGATCCGTGACCTTCTTCTTCAGCGCCTTCATCTTCTTCTTCTCCGGCTCCTTCTTCAAAGACTTGACCTCGGCTTGAAGCGTGGCTTTCTCTTTAAGCACCTTCACCAGGAGAGCCTCAGATCTTAACTCCTCCTTTTGAACTGCCTCGTTCGCCGAAATCAGCTCCGCCACCTGGGAGCCGAGGTCAGAAATCTTCTGGGAGGAGTCCTTCAAAAGTTCCTCCTTTTCCTTCAAGAACTCCTCCCGAACGGTAGCAACCTCCTTTTCTGCAGCTTGAGCCAGCTGCGCGTTCTGTGTGGCCAGTTCCGAGCACTTGGCCTTATATCGGTCTATCGTGCCTACGGCCGAGGCTCGGAACATCGCCTGCCTAGCCACCCGAACTCTGAGGAAACCGGCGTACCCCAGCAGCTGCAGAGAAACAAAGACAAAGTTAGTAAGGCAAAGAAGAAGAGGCAGACATTTAGAGGAAATCAAAAGGAAAAAACACAAAGGCGAGAGGCGTACCTGGGCAGCGTGCTCAGAGACCTTCGCGGCAAGGGAGTCATCGTCAGGGTGAGCCTCCGCGATGGCCTTGAAGGAGGCCTCAGTAAGCACCCCCTTTGAGATCTCCTTAGCCATTTGCTGGCAGTCTCCGGAGTACAAATTCATGTCCTCCGTAAACGTCCAGAAAGGCTCCTTCGGGACCTTCCCCTTCGGGATATGGGCATCCCGAAGGGCCCGCTTTTGGGCGTGCTCGGCCACCCAACCAGGAGATGATATCTCCCCTGCATGGCAAAAACAAAAAATTGGTCAAGGCAAGAAAATCTCAAAACCCACAAAAAAGAAGGCACCACAATTTGTTAGGAAAACAAACCTGCTGGCACCTCGGCGACGTCGTCGTCGGAAGCCCGAGCCTCCTCGGTAGAAATCCCCTTGCCCTTTCTTTTACGTCGCTCTTCGGCAGAAGGGGCCTCTACCAAAGCATCCAGAAGAGTCGCCGAAGGAGTGGGACTCTGAACAGTGAGGTCAGCAACGACCTCGGCCGGCGGGACAACAGCACCCTCGGGCTCTTCGCCCACCTCCTCGGGAATCTCTGGGAGAGGAGGGGGCGCATCCTTCTTCGCCCGTTTGGCCGCAGATGGCCCAGCCCCAGACGTTTTCCGTCTTCGGGAGACGGCCTTCTTCGTCTGCTCACCTTTCTCGGATTGCCCGAGGAAAAGCGATTTGTAGAAGGCAGCAGTGTCGTCGCCCATCTCTGAAAAGGAAAGAAGACATCAGTGTGAGTCCAGGGTGAAAATATAGAAAAGGGATTTGGAGATAACTTACTTTCATAAAAACTTTCGTAAGACTCTTCCTTCCGAAGAAGCTTCACCAGCCAGGAGTCTTTCCCGGCAATGGCAGGAGCCGGCATCTCGAGGTCCGTCTTGTGCTCCTTTACCACCTTTAGCTCCCGAAGGACCTCTTCGGTCATCAACTTCCAGTTAATGGGAAAGGGGTAAAGAGGGCACGAAGGGACCTCGGAATCCCAGTCGGAGACTGCTCGGATCCGTCTGTCGAAGTCCGTGAAGATAGGTGCCAACTCGGGAGTCAGCAATATCCTCGGGTCAACGACGTCCATCTCCAGCTTTCCCCGAGCCCATTTGGTCGGAACATGCGACCAGGCCTCCTCCTTCTTCAGAAAAAAGAACTTTTGTTGCCACCCTCGCCAGCTGTCCTTGTTGGCAAAGGTGAACTTATATTTTTTGCTCCCTGATCCCCGAGGTAGCATAAAGTAGAAGCCACCCTTCGGGACCACGAAGAGCTTATAGTACTGCAGAAAAAGAATGAAGTGGGGTTCTATTTTGAAAACGCCACACATACAAAGAAAGGCGTTGAAGTAGCAGTACGAGTTCGGTGGAAGTTGGTTTACGGCAATGCCATGGAAATCGCAAAACTCGCAAACCATCTTCGGCGGAGGGTACCGAAGTCCGGCCTTCAGCTGGGCTCGGAAAACGGTAACCTCGTCACTACGGTTTGAAAAACTGAATTGGTCAGAACGTGGCAACCTCGTAGTGGCATAGGAGGGAAGGAAGAACTTCTTCTTCCATTTCTCTAGTTTTGCAGGAGTGGTGCAACAAGGGTGAGAAAGAAGAGGCTGCCAGCTCTCGGGGATAGGCATGATTGGCTGAAAAACAAGTTCGGAAAAAGGCAAAAAATGAGTTCGGAAAAGCTTGAAAAAGCAAAAATCAGAGGACTCTGGAGATAAAAAACCCACCGAATGATTTGCCAAAATCTGGATTTGAAAACGCCGTCGTGAAAGGTGGCCGGAAAAAACCCCGTTAAACAGCACCGCCGCGAAAAGCAAGGAAAAAGGCAGGAGCACTTGAAAGACAGAGGAGAGCAAAAGGAGAAGCAAAAGGGGTTATGAAGGAACAAAAGTATATATAGGCCGAGGGGGGATAAGCGAAACGGCGTCATAAATGCTGCGCGAAGGCAAGGAGTCGCCATAACTGCTTACTAAGCATAAAAAGGCACGCCCGCTGTAACCGATGCAACCCCAGCCAATAAAAAGCTGCCACGTGTCAGCCATCGCGCCAAAAGGGGGACACGCCTTCTGACAGAGGGCGCGCCGCTCCAGACTGACACGTCTGGTTACGAGACGCGATGTTTCACAGACCTACAAAAGTAAAGAAGTAGGTTACCCCGGAGACACCAAAAGACGGGCTATGTATTGAACAACCCGTGTCTTCGGGCAAAAGGTGCACCTTCGGCAAGAGTGCTATACCCAAGGCCCCGAAGTACTCCCTTTGAAAGCTGCCAAACCGAAGTTCCCACTTCGGCTTTCTGGAGGGGGGCTTGTGATAGCCGAAGGACTATCTCCTCTCCCAGTGCGTACTTCCTGCCGAAAGTATGATCAGGAAGCCTGGCGTCACCCGAACGAGGCACCATCACTGACCTCGGAAGGAACGAAGCCAAGCACCCCGAACTTGGAACTTCGGCAAGAACGCCAGGGATCGCAAAGATGGTGCCGGTTCCCTCGGGGGACCAAACGGATCGCCTTCGGATGAGCTATCACAAACAGAAGGGAATCTCCCCAAAGGTGGAACCTCCGAACAAGGGAACCCCCCAAAAGCACGAGCATAACTCCCGAAGAAGGGCGGCCGTGTCAAAGAACGACCTCGCCCAGAGGACCTCGGGAGTACGGCATGAGCATTTAAGGAGCCTCTGACATGCCGCCCACAGACGCTACATGTCACCTCAAACGGCGATTTGACACGCCGACGCCGTCCAGGTCTTGTCACGACCTGTCTCGGTTCAAGACTCAAGGAGCTTGTCACCGGCTACTCGCCCCCTACGACCAGAAACTCAGGGAACATCCGACCGAACACGTGTCGTCATCTGAATGGGCTGGGCTTCTCTATAAATACCAGGGAATAGACCCTGGCAAGGGGTTCGACTCCTCCTCCTTGAGAAAATACAGGCAAGCCCACTAAAAACTCTAGTGCTTCCCCCTTACCTTCTCAGGAAACTGACTTGGGCGTCGGAGGCTCCTCCCCGGAAAAGCACCCCGGGGACCTCCTAACCCTCTTCTCTGAGCTTTTCAGGCACACTCCCCTGGGTAACCTCAACTCCGGACGCTCTCCCTCACAGGAAGTCCTCCCGGAAGTCACCATGCCTTCCAGGAAGATGTCTCAGGGCATCATTTATGTAGAAGTCTTATAAGCCTACCTTAACAGCCACATGGACTTTTTTGGCCACACAAATATAACCCACGATGGAGTCACTAGCCTAAATAATCAGATCATAACCTTTTTGGGCTCAATATATCTTATAATTGACCAATTTAATGTTAATCCATTTTAATAAAACACACAATTATGTTAGCCCATATTAAAAATTTCTAACATTCTTCCACTTGGGCAATATTAATTGTGAAAGATTTGGAAAACATATTTTAGATTAAGACATTTTAAAACCTTATCCATGCACTATTTAAAAAAAATTAGTCATAAGACAACTCCATGTACCATTCCACCCAACAAGATTCTCAATAAACGATCTTGGTAGTAACTATATTAACTCATGACCCATGACCATCCACGGTCACATCCATCAATACACCATATCAACATGAATCAAATGTGGTAGTGTGGCAAGTAACAACAATATTCACTTTATGATCTATTTTGTATTATTGTTTACTTATCGGTTTCACTAATTTCTCTCATTTATACAACATAAGCACTCAAGAGGAATCCTTTATGGCTTATAGTTAAGCCTATATGTCTTTAAATTATTATATATCTTGAGATAACCTTTGTGTCATAATAATGCAACCACAAGGCCACAAACAATTATGCCCTCAGCTTTTGATTAAGATTGACACTCATCTTAGGACTTTATGTATACACTGAATGTTGAATGCAACATCATTTCATAATGGACATATCACACCTTATGACTAAGTAAAATATTTTCTTTGCAAAATGATGTAAACCTTTCGGTGTCTTTGGAATTCTCTATCGTCTAAATCTTGCATCATGGCTTTCAGGTAGGTGTACCCTGGATAGCTGCAAACCTAAAAGGCACTAGAAAATGGGGAAGCGAGTCCCCGAAATGTTTTTCGAGGGGGGGAACTCTCTTATGACCAAGTAAGTAATATAGCTGGGAGTATGAGAGATGCTTAGCAGGAGTTGCGTACCTGAAGTTTGAAGATGTCCCTTTTTTATACTAGGCTTGGAGGACCAAGGTGTACTAGTGATACCTCAGATCTACTATCTATGTGTCTGGTGAGATATGACATCAAAGGTCTATTTCTCACCCCAAACAACGTTTGCAGCTAGCTGTCCTGACACAAGCTTGAGCAAGCACCTTGCATGCACTGGGTTATATGTCTGTAACGGCTTTGTCGGTATTCTAGAGGTACTTCTATCACCAGATGCTAAGGTTGCCAGTATGTACCACGGTCAAACAAACACCCAAGTTCATCTGTCTTCCTGAGCTTTGCTATTTGGGGGTAGACCTTGTAGGTCCATTCTCCACTACCCCAAGAGGGGTGAAGTACTGCATAGTAACTATAGATTATTTCACAAAGTGGATAGAAGCAGAGCCATTAGCAACTATATGGACAAAGAAAGTGCAAAGCATCAGTATCGATATGGGAACCACACATATGCGTACTTGCCTTAAAATGGATTTTGTTTCTCTTTCTCCAATACATTTTTGTAAACGACTAAAGTAATGTTGCCGATAGAATTCTTCACCGGTGAAAAGGCATCTACCAGCTCGCCTTTTGACCCTTAAAGCTTCTAATGGGTCCTTAAGCATCTTTCCTTCAGATAAGAATTTCTAGATAAGTGTTCTCCATCCTTCTTTGATACTCATTAAATGGATTGTATCTATACTCAGCATTTCTCACTCTTTGTCATTCTCATCTGATTTGGTTATAGCGTCAGCATGTGCATTTTCTCATCATGGAAATTTTTTGACAAAAACTCTATCAAACTAGTTTATCATTCTTTTTGTGAGGTCAAAATTTTTTTAAGCATCAGCTCCTTGACCTCGTACTGCCCCTTCAACTGTCGGACTAATAATTAAAAGTCGTTACAAGCTCGAAGAGACTTGGTGCCTGTGTTTCTAGCAAGCTATAAGTTGGCAATAAGGGCTTCTTGTTCAGCCACATTATTTATGACTTGGAAACCAAATTTGATTCCCTTGGATGTTTCCATTCCTTCTGTTCCTTTTAGAACATTGCTTGCTCCTTGATGCTCCATTCTTAATCCTTTATTAACGAATATAAACCATTTCTACTTGCTATCTTCATCAGTGGTGGCCTCTCCCTCACCATTTGGTTGTAGTTCAATGATGAAATCTACCAAACCCTATTCCTTTATCATTTTCCTTTGCTCATAACTTATGTCATATCTCCTGAGGTCTAAACACCACGTAGAAAGCCTCCCCGAGTGGTCCACTCTTTTCATTATGTCCCGAATAGGAAGGCCACTCTGGACTGTGATCTAATGACCTTGAAAATATGGCTGAAGACATCGTCCTGGAAGCACTAGGGCATATATGGCTTTCTGTAGTACCAAGTAGTTTACCTCAGCCCCATGTAATGATTTGATTACGTAATAGTTAAACCAGTGCTTTCTGAGTTCATCCTTATGCACCTAGACTGAACTCATAGCTTTCTTATTAATGGCAAGATAAGGATGAGGCGCTCCCCATCCTTCAACTGCCAAAGAGTAGACAGTTCAGAAAAGTATGTTTTTTCCCTTCCCCAAGCCACCTGACATTGCTCGCTCCAAGTGTTTAACAAACCATAGGCACCGAAGTCACCCTTTGCTTCCTTTGTGAGGGCCATGAAAACTAGGCTGCATCGATCGCTATAGCATGAGATAAAATAGCTCAAAGCTGTTATCCTCCCTGTAAGTCTTTGGATGTCTTTGATCATCTTCGGGGCTCAGGATTCAAACAAGGCTTTGATTTTACAAGGATTCGACTCTATGCCTCGTTCTGAGACCATGAAGCCTAGGAACTTTCCTTGCTTTATAATGAATATCCACTTCTCCGGATTTAGGCTTATGCCAAAACTTTCTTAGCTGTTGGAATATTTCATGTAGATCTTCAATGTGGTCTAAAGTACTTCAACTTTTGATGACCATGTCATCAAAGTATACTTCCATGTTATTTCCAATCTACTCGATGAATAGCTTATCCATCAGGTGTTAATACATGGCCCTCACATTTTTCTAGCTAAAAGGCATTCGTATATAATAGAAAGTTCCTTCATTGGTTATGAAAAGCATCCAAGAAACTTAGCAGGTATGAGTCTTTTAGACATGCGTCGTTGAATCTAGTGAAGTCAATCCACATCCGAAGTTTATCACTCCCTTTTTTCATGGCAATGACTATGTTACTTAACTAGTTTGGATACTTAACTTCCCTTATTACCGCTGCCCCAAGGAGTCATTGTGTTTCTTGTTTAATAAAGGCTCTCTTATTTTGGCTGATGTTTAGTTTCTTTTGCCTTAACGGCTTTTCTAAAGGATCAACATTTAAACTATGCTGAATTATGCCTAGATTTATCCCAGGCATATCATTCGGTGAATAAAAAAAAATTTTGTTTGAATCCAAGAATCCTACAAGTGTTGCCTTTTTCTTTACAGGCATATTTTTCCCGATTTTGGTACTTCAACATTCAATGAGTTATAAACTTTCTATTTCTATGTCCATTTGTTTGGCTCCATCTTCATTTTGGGCTTGGAGGCCCTTCAAATGCCATCATTGCATATGTGTGGATTCTTTTCCTTGTGGGAGCCTTTTGTGCCTTTAGGAAGACCTTTCGAACCTTAGCTTGATCAATGAAAATAACTACATCTCCCTTGTTAGCCTCGAATGTGACAATCAAGTGTTTGACATCTGACCTCATATGAAGCATCCCCTGAGTTTACTTTCCAATAATGGCATTATAGGGTGAAGGTACGTTAATGATGATGAACTTAGCCATTACAAAGGTGTATAGTTATTCCTTATTTCGAATGACCCTTCATTTCAGCACAAACGGAAGGTCGATGGTGCCCAAAATGGGAGTTTGTGTAGACTTACTCCATAGATGGAAGCACCATCGGTTCCAATTTTTCAACTGATATACCCAATTTTGTAAATATATGAGCAAAAAAGATATCGGTCTTTGATCCATTAGTGCAAAAGACTCTCTTCACATCCTAATTGACGATTCAGGCTGTGATCAAGAAAGGGTCATCATGAGAGAGGGTGACAGTGGTCCAGTCAGTTCTTGGCAGCTAGTTTTGCGCTTTTTTAAAGTTGAGGGCGGCTATTTCCTTTGTCTTCCTTTTTCTCTCTGTCAAATGAAGCCCCATGGTGATGGTTTAGATCACTCTAGTCAGAGGAGGTGGTTGTGTTGGGGAACTTTGGCAATTTCTTCGATGGTCGGAATCATACTCATCATTATCATACTTCATTTCCTCATCATTGCCTCCCGCTTTTGCTAAAGGGAACTGTAGGTAACTTCTTAGTTGACCTTGCTTAATAAGGGCTTCAATATACATCATTAGTTGGTGATAGTCTTTAATGTCACGGCCATGGTCCCGATGATACTGGCACTATTTCCTCATATTCTTTATCTTATTGGAGGCCATCGGCTTTAGGCTTTAAGCCTCTCATTGCCTTTCCAATGTTGGCTCTATAACTGTTTAAGGGAAAATAAGTCTAGAGTTCTCTTTTTCCTTTACTTTTCCAAGGTTATTTGCTGCCTCCAGCCTCCCTTCGATGTTGACTCTAGGACTAGTGAACCGTCCTTCTCACATGCTCCCTTTCTTCATTGGTAATCATTTCTTCAATTATCAAATATTGTTTGGACAATTGGTAAAGCTCTCCTATAGTTTTTGGCATTTTCTTTGAAAGCTCAAAGGTAGGGTTGGAACCTTTTTGAAGTCTTCCGATTAACGCTAGGATTCAAACTTTGGGAAACAAGCCAATAGCCTTTAGAACCTTTTGGTTGAACCTATTAACATAGTCTTAGAGAGATTTGTTCTCCGTTTGCACTATGTAAAATAAGTAGGCCACCTTTTTTGCTGAATGATGGCTCTTGATGAATTGATGGGTAAAAGTGTTAGATAACTCATGAAAAGAAGCAATGGAACAAGGAGGTAAGGTATTGCACCAGGCTGTGGGCAGGGCCAAGAGTGTTACCTCGAAACATTTGCACAAGCTCACCACTTTAGCTCTACTTAATACCATGTTCTTCCAATATTTGGTCAAATGCACCTAAGGGTCACCCTTTCTGTCATATAAATCCAACTGAGGTACTGTAAAGTCTTGTAAGATTAGAGCATTCCTGATGCTGGCACGAAGGGAGCCTTGTCACCAATAGGGGTTTCGGACAAGCATGTCCAAATCGGCTCACACAACATCTATTCCTCCATCTGGTCCATCCTCTCCAACAACCTTTTCATAAAGAAGTCCAGTAGGTTGCTCTCATGCTGGTGGTGAAAAGGTGATCTCCAGTGCCTAAACTTTCTCATCGAGAATGCTAGATTAAAAGGTGAAAAGGTGATCGTGTTTTGGACTACAAAGTGGTAGACTTTCGAAATAATTCTCATCTCGCACACTGCCTTCTAAAGCCAGAGGGGAACTTTGTGCTAGATTCTTGGATTTTTACAGTGTTAGTTTCCTTCTAGAGGGCCTCCGGGGGTGGGCGTATGTTGTTCAGGGTGTTGAGCTATTTCTGTGACTATTGTACACTATAATTCACGTAGGAACCCCCATCATTAGTGTCACCAAGCGATCATCCTTAAGCAAGGTAATTTGGTCACCTGTTCAATCTTCTGCACGGAAAGAAGTCTTCCCTGACTCAAGATCTTAGGAAAACTTGTTCTTGGATGCCCAAATGTCACCATGGCAATGCGTGCTTGGGTTCCCATAGACGATGCCATTTGGTGTCCTTGGAATTCTCTATCATCTAAACCTTGCATCATGGCTTTTGGGTAGTTGCACTCTAGACAGTGATAGACATAAAAGACACCATAAAAAGGGAATCGAGTACCCGGAATGTTTTCCAAGGGGGATGTCTCCAGCATCCAAGTAACAAAGTAACATTGCTAGGAGTACGAGAGATGCTCAACAGGAGTTATGTACCTGAAGTTTGGAGATGTACCTTT
>SMDT01002347.1:0-40604 GCA_005392925.1 Aquilaria sinensis
GAGGTGATTGGGATCAGCATTTACCATTCATTGAGTTTGCTTATAATAACAATCATCAAACTGTTATTGGTATGGCACCATACGAGGCTTTGTATGGAAGCCGTTGTGTGACGCCCCATTGTTGGGCAGACCCTGCAGGTAGAGTAGTTATTGGACCTGAAATCATAGCTGATACCACAGTTAAGATCAAGTTAATCCAGAAACGGATTAAGGCCGCCAATGACCGGCAAACTAAGTATGCAAATTTAAGAAGAAGAGACTTGAGTTTTGAAGTTGGGGACAAAGTACTTCTTAAAGTATCGCCCATGAAAGGAGTTAGCCATTTTGGGCAAAGGGGTAAGTTAGCCCCTAAGTACATTAGACCCTGTGAAGTATTGGAAAAGATAGGGAAAGTTGCTTATCGATTGGCATTACCACTTAACCTATCCCAAGTGCATAACGTGTTTCACGTTAGTTTACTGTGAAAATGCACAGTGGATCCGGGACAAGTAGTTAATGCTTCAGTGGTACCCATTCAGGAAAACTTGACCTATGAAAAGAAGCCCATTCAAATACTTGATAGGCAAGTCAAGAAACTTTGAACTAAGTGGATTCCAATGGTTAAGATCCTTTAGTCTAACCATAGTGAAAAGGAAGCTACTTGGGAAGCGGAGTAGGATATACTGAAAAGATATCCTAGTGTTTTTCCCGAGTTGTAGCGGAATTTGGGGGACCAAATTCTAGAAAGAGGGGAAAATGTTATGGCCCTACTAGTGGGAAGCATACTTGAAGAGGGTAAAGTGTTTTAAATTAAGTTTGGAACCTAATTCAAGTTTACATATCAAGAATAAGAAAGTTTATCAAAGTTCACTGAGTTCGGGGGAGTTAAGGCACTAAATGAGGTTCAGGGGCAAAATGGTAATTTTGCATCCTAAATAACCAGGCTTGGTCCCGAGTGGTTAAAATGAAGTTTTATAACTTAACTTTCAACCTTACCCTGAATAACCAGGCTTGGTCCTGAGTGGTTAAAATGAAGTTTTATAACTTAACTTTCAACCTTAACCCAAACTTGAAGAAATAAACAAGAATTATTCAAGAATATCTAAGTCACTAAAATATGGGGGCTTAAGTCTATTAAGTCTAATACTTTTGTGGCTTTTGTGTTAAGCAAGGGTTATAAGAAGGGAAAGTGACGGATGGCTGCCATAATTTCGAGTTCAACCTTCACACCCTCATTTTGCCTTCCAATTGACCTTGAAATCCAAGATTCTTGGTGCAAAGAGAAGCCATCAAAGGTATATAGACCATTAGGAGCCTATTTCAGGTGGTAAACCATGGTTTTGGAGCTTGGAAGTGTGTTTTCTCCCATCCCCTATTTTTTGTGCTAGGTAACTAATGTGTTCTTGATTGAATTCATGTTTATTGGTTGGTTAGGAGCTTAGGTTGTGGTTAGGAAACAAGAATTTGATGCTTGGTGCCTATGTTTTGCTTGGAACTTAGGTGGTACTTTGGTGAGCTTAGTGGATTGGAAAAGAGTTTGATTCTTGCTTGTTTCTTGGAGTTGAGGTAAGGGAGTTATGTTTTGAAGTCCAATTAATGGTATTGGCATGAGTTTGCTTGAAGAAATTGAGTGATTCTATCAATAGCATTAGTTAGAGGATATGGTTGAATTGTGGTGGACTATGAGGTTTGTGAGGATTGGAATGATGTTATAAGGCATCATAGATTGGCTTGTGATAGTTGGTTTGATCTATTCAGCATGTTTTACATGTATGTGAACTTTGGAGGCATTCCAAGCATGTTTGATATGTTTGGGAGGTGTCCAAAGTTCATAGCAGCAAAATGTGTGAGAATTCTATAGAAACGCAGATTGGCAACACGTCGCCAATTTTGTGCTCCAGTCAACAATGCGTCGCCAATCCCAGAAAGAGTTAGCAGAACGTCACCAACTATGGCGATGCGTTGCCAATACAGGAGAAAGTTGGTAGAACGTTACCAACAGTGGCGACATGTTGCCACAAGCAAGTTAGCAGAATTTTTGAAATTTTGCTAGGTGGGTTGAAGGGAGACCTAAGGGGGTTCTTAGGGTACCTTGGGGTCTAAGTATTTCGGGGCTACTCCGGGACTTCCAAAAGTCCTTCAAGACCTAGGAGTTTTCTTGAGTTTTGTAAGGTTTTATGGTTACTTGTACTATAAGCAAGAAAACTAGCTTACAAAGATTCACAACTAAGTACCACTAGCTAAGGTGAAAGGTTTAGAACCCTTGGCGACCTAGCCATACCGGTAGCCACAAGGTTGCAAGGTGAAACCTTAGTGCACCTAGTCTACAAGGTCTTTATGGCCTAGTCTACAATAGTCCCACCATAATTCCCCTGTATAACATAATAAGGGAGAGGTACAACTATTGATTTATCACTAGTTAGGTTGGCAAGTTATGCTTGCTAGAGGACAAGGCAATGCCTTGTAGTTCAAGGACCAGGATGAGGAGAGGTCTCAAGGGACCTAGTTAGATATGCATATATTTCAGACCCTCAAGCTTTATGAGCTCACAGTAGGTTACATATGTTATCATATGTGGAGTCCTTAGTAATTTTCTTGCAGGTACAATGAAGACCCTTACTGAGAATGTTTATGTTCTCACTCCCTAGTTATGTTGTGTAGATTCTGAAGTTGTTGGGCCGGGTAACCGCTGAGGGTTATCGCGGTAGTAGCTTTTGTACAGGTATTGTACTTGAGAATCCCTATGATTCTAGTCTACATAGGTAACTTGTTGGTCAAGTAACAGTACTAACTAGAGTCTTCCTTTGGCTGCAGAGCCTAGTAGCACTTGGACCAAGGATTTTTGAGACTCGCCACTGGGACTAGCATCCAAGGTGGGAGTTAGATCAAGAAGATCTCAATAGAGGCTTGTATATATAGTACTCTTAGTTGCCTCCATAGTCTATGTTTTAAGGAGTCCTAGACTTTAGGTTGCTCTTGGGTGAGGGCATTAGTCTACTTTATGTATGAATGTTCGCACACAGTTGTTATATGTAGTAAACTCACATAAATGTTGATTTTGTACGCTTTGGCTGTTTGAACTTATTTTCTATGGAAATCTCTTTGCCAAGTTAATGTTTTATGGGTTTTGCTAATCCAAGTCAAAGCATTAAGAGCATGCATCCTGCATATTCTAGGTTAATCAACTAGTATCATGAAGTTTTAATACGCACACAAATACAGCTAGCCAATTGCAACCACCATGAGACCAGCTCTCATAGGCTTCCTAGGTAGGGGCCAAGGACGATCGTGTCAACTGTAGCCCAGGTTATAGTGGGAATGCAAGCCTTGGCTAGAGGCCAAGCTCAGTCACAAGAAAGTCTAGAACAAGTAGGAGCAGGAGAGAACTTTGAGGCCGAGGGGCAAGAAAGCAAGAAGAAGGCTTGGCAAAGAGGCAGTAACTTATGACCGGTCTAGTAAAAATGGAGGGAATCAGGAAAAGAAGAAGGTGATGAAGAGAAAAGGCATCCAAGGGCCAGAAGGTTAAGGTCAGAAGTCAAACAGGAGCCCAAAACTGAGGAGGAGGATGAGGAGACTCCAGATATAGAGGAGCTGGATGCATACATATATTAAAGAAGGACTAAGCCTCCTACTGAGACCATAGCTAGAGGAAGGACATCCAGGGATAGAACCAGAAACACAGAAGTTAGAGAAGAGAGGTCCAGAAGGGGTAGACTAAAGGAGGGCTAGCTGGAGGGGTTCCTGGCACTAAAACCTCCAGTGTTTAGCGGTGGATATGGCCCAAATGAAGTTGAATTCTGGGTGTACCATGTTGAGAAGATTTTTGAAAGGATGGATGTGTCATCGACTCAAAAAGTACTTCTAGCTACCTTCAGGCTAGAAGGAAATGCAGAGTTATGGTGGAGGGTAGTATAGAGGACATACCAGGAAAGAAATCAGAGGAGACCACCAGCCAGGAAAAGGTCTATGAGGTGGGCAGACTTTCTTCAGGTCTTTCACCAGCAGTATGTTAGTGAAGCCCAGAAGGACCAGAAACAAGTAGAGTTTGATTAGCTAGAGCAAGTGGACCTCAGTGTCCTGGAATATGAGCAAAGGTTTAACAGTCTAATCAGATATGCTCCACAATATGATGGGCAAAAGGAGCTGAAGACAAAGAGATTTTTAAGATGCTTGAGGCCCAAGCTGAGACAAATTCTCAGAATAGTAGGAGCCAGAGACTATTACTTTGTGATGCAGAGTGCCATTGCACTTGAACAAGAGTTCAAGGAGCAGACCAAGAGTGGGCCTAGAAGTGGGATTGGATACTAGAAAGTGCAACATAAAAGGCCGAGAGAAAAGGTAGAGCCTAGTTGAGGAGGAAAGGGAAATAAAAAAGAAAATGGACCACAGTAATATGGTCCTCAGTGCAACACTTATGAGAAGTTCCATGGCAATAAGACATGCTTCAAAACTTCTGCTGCATGTCACAAGTGTAGAGCACCAGACCATTGGTTAAGGGATTGCCCAAGGAGAGGAGATGATAGAAAAATGCTGGGAAGGTTTAATCCCAGAGGACAAGGGGGGCAAATACCCATGCCCCAAATGAGGACCAATGTGCCCATTCAAGGAGGGAGCCAGGCACAGAAGGTACCTCAGGATCAGAGGAGGCTCAATGTACCCCCTGGTAAGGTATTTTAGCTGGAGACTTCTAAAAAGGTGCAGGAAGCACCAGAGGCCAAAGCTGCAGGCTGGGAGACTAGTCAGCGTAAGACTAGCATGAGGGCCTTGAAAGGTACCATTTACCTTAATGGCTAGTTAGTGTGTGCACTATTTGATACTGGAGCTTCATTGTCTATGATTTCTACTAGCTTGGTTAGGACCATGAATCTAGAAGTAAAATACATGACAAACATGTACTTGGTTAAAACTGCTAGAAATGAAGTTCTATTCACATATCACATGGTTGAAAACTGTGAAATTCAAATAAACAAGCTAAAACTGAGAACTGACCTAATAGTGCTAGACACATATGATTATGAAATGATATTGGGCATGAATTGGATAGGAGAGAATAAAGTGATTATAGATTGTCATGCTAGACAATTATTGATGCCTGGGTGTAAACCATATGAGTAGGATAAATCACTAGAGTTAGCTTTGGACTATCAACTTGAGGTATTAAAATTAATAACTCTAGAGGATGAATATGAATGCCCGGAACTGAGTGATGAGGAAGTAGTTAATGAACTTAGGTAGATACCTATAGTTCAGGATTTTCCAGAGGTCTTTCATACAGACATACCTGGATTGCCACCTTTGAAAGAAGTGGAGTTTGAAATTAGACTGGTACCAGGAGCAGCATTAGTGTCTACTGCTCCATATAGGATGGCATAACCTGAAATGGTATAGCTGAGGAAGTAGTTAGATGAACTGCTTGGGAAAGGGTTCATTAGACCCAATGTGTCTCATTGGGGAGCACCTGTATTGTTTTAAAGAAGAAGGATGGGACCCTCAGACTCTGTATTGAATGCAAAAAGCTGAATGCCTTAACCATTAAGAACAAATATCCCTTCCCAAGAATAGATGATTTGTTTGACCAGTTGAAATGAGCAAAGGTGTTCTCCAAAATGGATCTAAGGTCTGGATATTTCTAGTTAAAAGTTAAGGAGGAGGACATACCTAAGACTTCTTTGAGGACTAGGTATGGACACTTTGTGTACACAGTAATGCCATTTGGGCTTACTAATGCACCTACATTCTGGACTTAATGCAAAGGGTGTTCAGAGCACACTTAGACCACTTTGTAGTAGTGTTCATTGATGATATATTGGTGTACTCTAAGGATGAGGAAACTTATAAAGAACACATAAAAGTAGTGCTTGGCTTGCTCCAAGAACATATGACACGGCCGTCCCTGGCCCCTGCCCAGGACACCTGTGAGAACTTGGTCTCACGGCGGATTGCAGTTGGACTCATTGATATGTGCGCGGATTAAATCCATGTCACTAGTTGATTATCCTAGAATATGCAATATGCATGCTCTTTATGCTTTGACGGGTTATTTAAAACCATAAAATGTTAATGTGGGCACAATTTTTCATATAAAACAGGTAGAGCAGTCAAAGCATACAAATCAACCTTTATATGAGTTAACTACACATAGCAACATACGTGAGCATTCATACATATAGTAGCTAATGCCCCCGCCCAGAAAGCAATCCTCGAGTCCATGACTCTTCATTTCATAACTAAGGAGGCAACTAGAGTACTATGTACACATACAAAATCCTCTACTGAGATCTTCTCATACTAACTCCCACCTTGGATGTGAATCCCAGTGGCGAGCTTTATAGACTCCTCTGGATCCAACTAGGTCTAGCTATGCCTGACTATGTCCAATGTGCACTAGGCTCTGTAACCAATGAGCAATTTAGTTAGTACTGTGCAAGACCAACAAGCATCCAAACAATAAGTACTAGAATCATCAAAACTCAGGTATTCTACCTGTGCACCAAAAACTACTACCAGAGTAACCCTCAACGGTCACTCGGCCCAACTCCTTCTGTATCTGCACAACAAAATAGTAAGGGTGAGAATCCAAGATTCTCAGTAAGGGGTAACCTCATGTACCAACAGTAAAACTGTGGACAGATATGAAATAACTCATGCATACTCTCTGCTAGCTCTCGCAGTGTGAGGGACCTCTCATATATGTAAATATATGGATATGCATGCTCGGATCCCGAAGGACCACTCCTCACATAATTTTCTTACTTTCTCACGAGCGTCACTCCGTGGCTCACAAGTCTAGCTCTCGACTTGTGCCTCGTAAGCCTTAGCTTACGCCTGACTTATTATATAACCTCTCCTTAACTTTGTTGTGCAGGGGAATTGTGGTGAGAACTATGTAACTAGGTTATTAAACCTCATAACCTCGGTGCATTTGAAGCCTCTCCTTACAACCCTGTGATTTCCAACACTGCCAGGTTGCCAAGGGTTCTAAAACTTACACCTCAAGCTCATGACACTTGGTTATATTCACTTGCAACTTAGTTTCCTTGCTTACTCAACAAATAACCTCAAAACTTTTCAAAACTCAAGGAAACTCCCACTTCTCGAGGGACTTCAGGAAGCCTCGAAGTACCCCCGGCATACTTGAGGGCCAAGGTACCCAAAGGACCTCCTTGGGACTCACCTCAATCATCCTAGCAAAATGTGCAAAATTCTGCCTTTAAAAATTACCCTCACTTTGATTCAAAACAACTTTAAATATGGGGCATTTTAGATGTTTCTAAAACTTGGAAGTGATAGTACTCCCTCTTAGCTTCACGTGGAACTTTGAATCACCTCAATCGGACACCCGAGCGAAAAGTTATGCTAAAAACAAAATCGGGTCTCCAATGCTGTCTTGGCGACGCGTCGGCAACCGTGGCGACGCGTCGCCACAGTTGTCGACGTTCTGTGATTCTTTTTCCAATTGGCGATGTGTCGCCAATTATGGGTACCTCTTGGCGACGCATCGCCAATCTGCGAAACTGCAGAATTGGCACGCATTTTGCTGCTATGACCTTTGGCTACTTAGTACACATATCAAACATGCATAAAAAGCCACCAAACTTCACACACACATAGTTCAAGTTGCAAGGAACATAACCAACTATCACAATGCCATTAATGATGCTCTATAACATCATCAAATCTTCCTCAAACCTCATAGTTCACCACAATTCAACCAAAACTCATACTCAATGCTATGGCTAATTTCAATCAATTTCTTACAACAAACTCAAGCCACAAGCATTGTTCAAGCTTAAAAACACTACTCCCTTACCTCAACTCCAAGATACAAGCTAGAATCACTCCTCTTTTCAAGCAACCAAGTGCAAGAAATCCTCACCTAAGTTCCAATCAAAACCAAAGCACCAAACATCACAATCTTCCTCTCTAACCAAAACCCAAGCCTCAATTCACTCAAATAACATAGAATTAACCAAGAACACAATGCTTACCACGTATCAAAAATAGGGGAGTAGAGAAATCATGCTTCCAAGCCTCCAAACCTTGTTTTCTAGCTTGAAACAAGTTCCTCTTGGTTGGTATCCTTGGATGGCAACTCTAGGAATCAAGATCACTTGATTTCTAGCTTGAATTGAGAGAGAAATGAGTGCTTGAGAGGGGAAAACGTGGTTATGGCAGCCATTAGCCACCTTTCCCTTCTTAAACCCTCACTCAACCCCTTAAGCCATCCAAGTTACAACCCTTAAACACATAAACCCCCATCTTTTAACACATGCTCATTTCTTGATTAATTCTTGTTATTGTTTCAAGTTTGAGTTAAGGTTAAAGGTTAAGTTACAAAACTTAACTTAAAACACTCGGGACCCCGCCCGGTTACTCAGGGTGCAAAAGTACCATTTTGCCCCTGCTCCTCATCTCGTGCTTAAACCTCCTTGGAACTTAGTGAATTTTTGTAACTCTTTTATTCTAGCTTTGTAACCTTGAAATTAAAGTTCTAAACTTAATTTAGAACATTTTACCTCTCTCAAGAGTGCTAATTACTAGGAGGTCCATAACAACATAAGCTTTATGGGAAGCTAAGTACGTGTAAATTTTAAACTCAAGAAATTGGATGTTTGGGTCATGTGGGAAGCTAAGTAAGTGTAAATTTTAAACTCAAGAAATTGGATGTTTGGGTCATGTGATAAATGATCAGGGGTTGGCCGTGGATCCTAAAAAGGTAAGGTCAATCTTGGATTGGAAATAGCCCTAGAATGTGAGGGAAGTCAGGAGTTTCTTAGGGTTGGCCATCTATTACATGAGATTTGTACCAAAATTCTCTATGATAGCAGCACCCATGACCCAACTGACCATAAAGAACCAGAAATTTGCCTGGGAAACTAAATATGAGGAAAGCTTCTAAGAGCTTAAAAGGAGGCTAACAACAGCTCCTGTGCTAGTCCTCCCAGACCCTGAAAAGGAATATGAGGTGTATACTGATGCATCCCATGTAGGACTAGGATGTGTCCTAATGCAGGAAAAGCAGGCTCTTGCTTTTGGGTCTAGACAGTTAAGACCACATGAGAAAAAGTATCCAGTGCATGACCTGGAGTTAGTAGCAGTAGTATTTGCCCTTAAACAATGGAGACATTACCTACTGGGTAGTAGATTTCAGGTTTATACAGACCACAAAAGTCTCAAGTACCTTTTCACTCAGAAGGACTTGAATATGAGGCAAAGAAAATGGTTGGATTACTTGAAAGATTTTGACTGTGTGATTGAATACACAGCTGGGAAAGCCAATGTAGTGGCAGATGCCCTGAGTAAGAATTACACATGGGTACTCAAAGGTGGAGAAGTAGAGCATAAGGCCAAGAGCCTTAGCCTTACTTGCTTGGCAAGTCAATGGCTAGCTTGGGAATGTAAGCAGCTTAATGTACTCACTATTACACCAGAGTGGAAAGAGCTTATCAGGGAAGCTCAGGCTGGTGATGAGCACATGGAACTAGTGTCTGGGCAAAGAAAAGGAAAACTTTTTCAAGGATTCTCCTATAAGCAAGGAATGTTGTACTTCTAGAATAGGTTGTATGTGCCTGAAAAGGATGACCTAAGATTTCAAATTCTAGAAGAAGCGCACTCTAGCAAGCTGAGTATGCATCCAGAAGTCACAAAGATCTACCATGCTCTTAGAGCTTACTTTTGGTGGCCATATATTAAAAGAGACATTAGTGCTCATGTAGCAACATGTGAAGTGTACCAACAAGTGAAGGTTCCAGAAACGAGGAGGGAAGCTTCAAAGCTTGCCTATACCTAAGAAAAAATGGGGATCCATATCTATGGATTTTGTAGTGGGAATGCCACTGACAAGGAGAAAGCATAATGCCATTTGGGTCATTGTGGACAGATTGACCAAGACAACCCATTTTCTTCCTATGAATCTCACTGATTCTTTGGACAAACTTGCACAACTCTATATAAGGGAGATAGTGAGACTACATGGAGTACCTGATGACATTGTGTCAGATAGGGATCCTAGGTTTGTTTCTAGGTTCTGGAAATCCCTACATCAAGCATTAGGCACTAAACTTAAGTTTAGCTTAGCATACCATCCACAGACAGATAGACAAACTAAAAGAACTATACAAACTCTGGAAGACATGTCGAGATGTTATGTTATTGACTTCTAGGGAGAATGGGATGTACATCTCCTATTAGTGGAGTTCTCTTATAATAATGGGTATCACTCAGTAATTGGAAAGGCTCCATATGAAGCCTTGTATGGCAGAAAGTGCATTACTCCTCATTGCTGGCATCAGCTAGAAGATAAGTTGGAGTTGGGGCTAGACATTATTAAAGATACCACAGAAAAAATAAGACTGATTCAGGCAAGAATCGAAGGTGTAAATGATCGACAACAGTCTTATGCCAACCTGAAAAGGAGAAGAGACCTAGAATTCCAGGAAGGAGATTGGGTGTGGATTAAAGTTTCTCCTGTGAAATGAGTGATAAGATTTGGAAGGAAGGGAAAGCTTGCACCCAGATATATAGGGCCATATCAAGTATTTGCTAAGGTTGGAAATGTGGCCTATCAGTTGGATTTGCCACCAGAACTTGGTAACATACATGATGTGTTTCATGTGAGTTTACTCAAGAAATACGTTCCAAGTTCTAAACACATAGAAATACCTGCTAGTGTGTACCTGTGGCACCAAATCTCTCTTATGAGGAAGTACCAATCCAATTCCTAGCTAGAGATACTAGGAAACTAAAAAACGGGTGGATCTCTATGATAAAAGTTCAGTGGAGTAACCACACTCCTAAAGGGGCAACTTGGGAAGTAGAACAGAGAATTGCCAAGGGTTATCCTCAGTTATAGCCTAGATTAGTGAAGAATTTGGAGGACTAAATTCTTTAAGGAGAGAGGAGTTGTTAGGACCATCCCTTAGTACTTGGCCCAGGCAAAAAATGTAAGGAAAATGAAAAATAAACATGAGGGACTGGATTGAAAATATGAATGGTGGTGTAAATGTAAAACCGAGAATATTCAGGTGAAAATTGTACATGGAAAATGGCTATGTGACTTATGGCGAGAAACTAAACTTAAGGGCCATAATGTACTTTTAATCGAGTGCTAATTGTGAGACTATGATACCTTTACAGGTTAATTACACCATGCAAACTAATGCAAGGTCAAGTAGCACATTAAGGCCAATTAATGGGACATGTGGTACTTAAATGATTTTTGCATGCTTTCACTCAAAACCGAAAATGTTAGTTTCGGGTTTGACTTGGTTCTTGCAACATTGCCGGTTGCTCTTGGCAAGAAGGAAGCCAAGCTCTTGAAGGTTTCATGGTGAAACTTGGAATTAAAGCTTGAAATGGAAGATTAAGCTTGCAATTTGTGTTTCGGCCTAAGGCGACCTTGCCATTAAAGTTTCAAGCCAAGCCTTGAAGATTGAAGGCATAACCGAGAACTCAAGCTTGTGTTTAAGGGTAAGGTTCATGATCCTACTTGATTCTTGGTAAAATTCCATGTTCAAGTAGTTAATGGCGGCTAAGTGATAGTAAACTATGCTATATGATCTTAGTTTGCTAGACGGGCATATTGTTGAACTTTCGGGTTCGTATGGTTTGGCAAGCTAGTCAATGGTTAATGGCAAGCACTTAAGTTCTTAGTAAGTTAGGCCAACTTACTAGTGAATTTGGAGCTCTAATGGATTGGAGATTGTTTGGATTGCTTGGAGTGCAAGAATGTGAAAATGTGCTTGCTAGTGGTTTCGGCCGAGAAGGAATTTGTGGTGTGTGCGTGAGTTGTGTGCTTGTTTAATTGTTTGTGCTTGCTAACCAAGTATAGATAGTGTTTATGCTTATATAGTGCCTCAGTTATCATGTATATATATTGTTCTTGTGTTTTCTATGTCTTTCTTGCAGGTCAAGCTAAGTTTATGGAGGTTAAGCTTCGGGTTAACTAAATAAACTCAATTAGGAGTTGTAATGAACCTTACTGAGTTGTAAAACTCATCCCATATTGTTTGTATTTCAGGAAAAGGAATTGAGCTTGAGTGAGTGTACTTGAGTTGCTTGCTTGTGTACTAAGTTAGTACCTTATTGCTCAAGGTATGTGCCAAACCGAAACTTGGCTTGTTTAAGTGCATATACAAGTCTTATGTTATGTGCCCGAAACTTATGTACTAAGTTTTGCAGACTTGAGTAAGCTGTAGGACTTGTCAAGGAGGAAGATTGTTGTGCGGGTTTCGACTTTGTTGGTGGTGTTCACTTTCATGACCATGAACATGGTCATTGGTCTTGTACTCCAGTGTGTGCTCTTGTATGGCACACTTAAGGTACTTTTCTGGTAGCTTTGATAGCTTGGCTTGTAATGCATATTCATGGCTAGTTTTGGACAATGAACATTCTTGGTATTGATAGCCAAACGCTATCGCCTCTATCTGGCCGAACTCCCTACCACAAGAATGGCCAGAAGAAGCTGGCGCTACCCGGGAAAAGGTGTGATCATGCACCTCGGGAGATAGCCGAAGAGCTCCGAGCCCGGCACTCCAGGAAAACCCGAGGACACTACTTGCCCCCCCAAGGTTGTGAACAGATCGCCTTCAGAAAAGCGGCACCAGACATAGCGGGCCGAACATGATATCCCCGAAGGCGGAACTCCCTGAAACTGGGAACCCCCGAACTGAAGGCTTGTTTCCCGAAGAGGCTCTGTCCGTACCAAAGGACGACCTCACCCAGGGACCTCGGGAGTACGGCAGGAGCATTTATGGAAGCATTTAAGGAAGCCTCTGACACATCCATTCACAGACGCCACAATCCGCCTCAAAAGGCGCACTGCCACGCTGACGCCATCAAAATCACATCATGGCCCGTCTCAGCACATGGCTCAAGGCAACCTGCTACCAGCTATCTGTCTCCTACGCCCAGAAATTCAGGAACATCCGACCGAACACGTGTCGCGATCTGAACGGGCTAGGCACTCCTATAAATACCAGGAATTAATACTTGGCAAGAGGTTGGTTGGCAAAATACTGCTCCCACACTCTGAGAAAATTACCAGGCGAGACTCCTCAGCCCTTTGTGCTATTTTCTCTGCCTTTCTCTCAGCCAACCACTGACTTGGGCGTCGGAGGCTCCCCCCCCGGAAAAACACTCCGGGGGCCTCCTAACCCTTTGTTTCTGAGCTTTCAGGCACACTCCCTTGGGCGATCCATCCACCAGGCGTTCTTCCTCCCAGAAGTCTCTCCACCAGTCATCATGACTATAAACGATGAGGCCCCTGGCCATCATTTGGCGCCGTCTGTGGGAACCCGCTCTGAGATCGCCGTCGTTGAGACTCGGCGTTCTAAGGACAAGGGACTCCCAAGGTCCCCGTCCGCGCCTGAGATACAACCGGCTGCTGAGCAAACACTCCCAGGGACTTCTGCGCCTGAGGAAGACCGCCCTCTGGTAGTCACCATGAGCTTCTTGAGGGACTTTCAGCGTTCGGTCGTTGCTGAAATGACCCAGCAGATCGACCGAAGGTGGCCACAGCAAGCACGGGCCCAGAGACCCCCCTCACCGACACGCCCTCGGGAGAGAAGCCCCAAGTCTACACATCGCAGTTCGGGGAGTGGAGACCCTCGCGAAGAATCATCCACAGAAGATATAGCCCTCGGGAAACGGCCTGTGGGACAAACCGGGTCCAAGCGACCGAGAGTCTCACAGCGAAGCAGTTCGTCGCCTGAGGCGAGGTCCTTGTCCCCTCAGCGCCGAACTCGCTCCCCGAAGAGGCGCCGGCGATCTCCATTCCCAGAAGAAGGCCCTAGCGCCACACTGCTTATGGAGAGGATACTAGCACGGCTGGACAGAGTGGAGAAACAAGTGGCCAGAAAACCCGTTTGGGCCAGACTCTCTGGAACATGCTGCGAAGATGACTCCCCATTCATTCAGGCCGTCGTTGAGGCAGCTATGCCAGACGCAGCATGATAATGCACGGTGCTGATGACGCTACCATGTGCAAATGCTTTGAAGTCACCCTCACAGGGCCAGCAACTGCATGGTACAATTCATTGCCTTCAGGGACCATTACTGAGTTCCAGGAGTTGTCCACGGCCTTCATACAGCAATTCATTGGGAGCCGACCTACTGCGAAGATGCCTGTCCAGATGTTCGACATAGAGCAGAGGAACGGAGAAACCATCCGAGACTATGTCGAAAGATTCAACAGGGAAGCCCTGAGCGTCCCAGACTTCCGGCCCGAAATCCGCATTCTTGCCATGACACGGGGCCTTCAGCGGGACTCACAGCTGTTCTACGAGTTCTTAAAGGACCCCCCGGACACCCTCGGAGAATTTTACCGAAGGGCCGAACAGCACATGACAGCCGAGGAGCTGAGAATGGCTGGGCCAAAGTCAGACAACCACCGCGCCGAAGGGTCCAATCAGCAAGCCCGTAATCCTACCGAACAGGCAGGACGATCTCGGAGGATGCGGGGAAGGAAGCCTCAAAGTTTCACGCCCCTGAGCACCACACGGACCAACATCCTCATGGCGCTGGAAAGGCAAGGGACGCAGATTCGGCGGCCAAGGGCCATGACCGCCGATAACAAAAAGAATGCCAAGAAGTTCTGCCAGTTTCATCGCGACCACGGTCATGACACCGAAGACTGCTTCCAGCTGAAGAAGTACATAGAGTCGCTGATAAAACAGGGCCAACTTCGGAAATACCTGAGGATGCCATCCCCGAAAGGCAGAAAAGAGGAGGAAGAAAGGGCCGAAGACGAGGACTACGACTCCGACAGGCGGAGAAATAGAAGTCCAAAAAGGCGCCCTCCACCTCCAGCAGGGGTTATCCAAACCATCACCACGGGGCTCCCATCCTCGGAAAGAAAGCGGAAAGCCAGAGAAATTGCAGTCATGGAGTATCAAAGTCCATCAAAGAAGCTGGCTCGCAAAGATGGCTCCACCGTCGTCTTCCCCCACGACGATCCGCTGCTGATTATGGCGAGAATAGGGAACTGGGACGTCAAAAGAGTGTTGCTTGATGATGGCTCAAATGCTGACGTCCTATTCTCGCACCTGCTGCCGAGCTTGGGCATCTCCAGCAGCGAACTGAAGCCTGTCACCTCGCCCACTTTTGGGGTTGGACCATCCGAACTCCCCGTCCTCGGATGGATCGATCTCCCGCTGATGATGAGAGGGACTTCGGTAGACGGAGCAGCTGAGTTGTACGCCTCCACAATGGCAAGATTCATCGTCATGGACGTCCCGTCCTCGTACAACGCCATCCTTGGAAGGCAGACACAGGGGAACCTGCACATTCGCCCTGATGTGAAGTACTTGACTGTCACATTCGCCACCAAGGATGGAGATGCAGAGATCTTCATAGACCAGGCCGAGGTAAGAAAGGTGTTTGTGAAAGCACGAAAGGCTCCGGCAAACAACTCTACACAAACGGTGGAGGCAAAGGCGCAGGAGAAAGGCAAAGGAGAAGATCCCGCAAAGGCAGAAACGGAAGCAGTAGATCTTGTCCCAGGACAATCTACCCGAATAGGGAAGAGCTTGGCCGAAGGTGACAAGGAAAAACTTGTATCCTTTCTGCTGGAAAATAAAGATCTGTTTGCCTACTCGCCGAAAGATATGCCAGGGGTAAACCCTGGCATAATACAGCATAGCCTCAAAGTAAGCCCGGAAGCAAAACCTGTCCGGCAAAAGAAACGGAGCATCTCAGCCCACAAAAGCAACTTTGTCAAAACCGAAGTCCAGCGTCTCCTAGATGCTGAAGTTATCAGGGAGGTCAAGTACCCCGAATGGTTAAGCAACGTGGTCATTGCCACAAAAGAAGGTAGCAGCAAACTCCGGATGTGCATCGACTTCAGAAACTTGAACGATGCTTGCCCGAAAGACTCATACCCTCTGCCGCCAATAGATCAACTGGTAGATTCAACTGCTGAATATGGGCTCCTAAGTTTCCTAGACGCCTTCAGTGGCTACCATCAAATAAGGATGGACCCCGAAGATGAAGAGAAGACTGCCTTCATCACCGAGGGAGGAACATATTGCTATATCAGGATGCCCTTCGGGCTCAAAAATGCAGGAGCCACCTACCAGAGGCTGATGAACAAGGTCTTCAAAGACCAAATGGGGAGAAACATGGAGGTGTATGTTGATGATATGATAGTCAAGAGCAAGCTGCCTGGCTACCACGTTGCAGACCTAGAGGAAACCTTCCAAAAGCTCAGAGCCTTTGGGATTCGGCTCAATCCTGAAAAGTGCATCTTCGGGGTAACCTCGGGAAAATTCCTTGGGTACATGGTATCCGAAAGAGGCATCGACGCTAACCCCGAGAAGATTAAGGCTCTGCTTGAGTTCCGAACTCCTGCCACAGTCAAAGACGTGCAGAGACTCACCGGAAGAATAACCTCTCTGAGCAGATTTATTTCCAGGTACGGAGATAGGTGTCGACCTTTCTTCAAAGTCCTCACAAAGGCAGCAAAAATGGAAGGCGACCTCGGAAGGAATGATCATCCTTGGGATGAAGATTGCCAAAAGGCCTGGGAAGAACTCAAAGTCTACTTGGCTAGCCTGCCGACTCTGCGACAACCTCGGGAGGGAGAGCCCCTCGTGTACCTCGCCGTGTACCTCGCCGTCACAGAGAAAGCTGTGAGCTCGGTCCTCATGAAAGAAGAAGGGCCAAAGCAATGGCCGGTCTACTACGTCAGCAAGTCCCTGCATGGCGCCGAAATCAGGTACCCTTTGCTTCAAAAAGCTATATACGCCTTGGTGCTTGCAGGGAGAAGGCTGCGACCATACTTTCAGGCTCACCCCATCATCGTCCGAAGTAGTCTGCCACTACGGGATGTCATGAAGAGAGTTGATCATTCGGGAAGGCTCTCCAAGTGGTGCATAGAGCTGGGCGAACACGAAATCACGTATGAGCCTCGGAAGGCCATAAAAGCTCAAGCACTGGCAGATTTTATCGCCGAAATACCCACCACTGAGGAGAGCCATTCAGATCCAAAAGAGGGTGAGCCAGAATGGACCTTGCACGTAGACGGAGCCTCGGGGTCCGAACACCAGGGAGCTGGAGTAATTATCAGGGGCCCCGAAGGCCTGGAGGTAATGAAGGCTATCAAGTTCAGCTTCAACGTCACCAACAATGTAGCTGAGTATGAAGCCCTCATAGCGGGATTACGCTTGGCCAGAAAGATTGGCGTGAGAAACTTAAAGGCTCACAGCGATTCCCAGCTGGTAGTTCGGCAGACGGCAGGAGATTATGGGGCGAAGGACCCAATCTTGGCAAAATATCATGAGCTAGTAGCAAAGCTCATCCAAGAGTTTGACACCGTACGGATCGAAAATGTACCTCGGCGGAATAACACTGAGGCAGATTGCTTGGCGAAGTCGAAAACATACACCGAGGTGCTAGACCATCCGAGCATCTCAGTGCTGAGCATAGCGACCTCGGGAACAGGGTGGAAAGACCCAATAAAAAGATACCTCGTAGAGAATTTGCTCCCCGAAGACCCCGGCGATGCTGCAAGACTGCGAAGACGCTCCGGAAGATTCTTCCTGATTGGCGAAGAGTTACACCGGCAGGGGTATACGAATCCGCTGCAAAGATGTGTGGATGAAGAAGATACTGAAATGGTCCTTGAAGAAGTTCACGAAGGCATGTGTGGTTCACACATTGGAACTGATGCCCTTGCAGCAGTGATACTCCGCCAAGGATACTTCTGGCCTACCCTGAGAAAGGACGCAAGACAGTTCGTCCGGAAATGTGGTAGCTGCCAGAGACACGCGAAAATCCAGAGGACACCCTCGGAAATGGTAACTTCGGCAGACTATCCTTGGCCCTTCGCAGTCTGGGGTATAGACCTTATTGGGCCACTCCCCACAGCACCCGGAGGCGTGAAATTCTGCGTGGTAGCAGTGGACTATTTCTCAAAGTGGGTGGAGGCAGAACCACTAGCAACTATCTCGGCAAAAGAAGTGCAGAAGTTCGTATGGAAGAACATCGTATGCAGATTTGGCATACCGAGGGTACTAGTAGCTGATAATGGATCCCAGTTCATAGACAAAGGATTCCAGGAATTTATCAGCGACCTCGGAATAAAGATGCACTTCGCCCCAGTAGCTCACCCCCAAAGTAACGGGCAGGTGGAAGTATCGAACAGGACCATAAAAGATGGCCTGAAAAAGAGACTGGGGGAAGCCAAGGGGAAATGGCCAGGAGAACTCCAAAGTGTATTATGGAGCTACCGAACGACGCCCCGAAGAGCCACAGGGGAGACTCTTTTCTCACTCGTCTTCGGAACAGAGGCCATTATCCCAGTAGAGATAGTTCAACCTTCAGTACGGGTGCAAGTATTTGATGAAGGTGGTAACGACCTCGGTCTGAGAACCAATCTCGATCGTGTGGCCAAACACAGAGAAATAGCCGAGCTGAGAAGAAAAGCTTTCCAGCAAAGAGTGGCCGCGGCTATAAACTTACGAGCCAGGCCAAAAGAAATCAAGAAGGGAGACCTCGTTCTCCGAAAGGCTGACTTTGCACCCCGAAGGCCGTCCCACGGAGTACTTCGCGCAAACTGGGAAGGACCTTATCTGGTTCTCGCCGAAGTACGAAAAGGCGTGTACAAACTTGGCGACGCCGAAGGCGTAGAATTGAAAAATACTTGGCACTCAGACGCCTTGAAAAAATTCTACGCCTAAGATGAAGCGGAGGAATTGTAAGTACAGAATGCTCTTAAGGAAAGTTCTTAAGTATCCAAAATTGTGCAAAGCAGAATTCCGCGAAGATGCTCGCCATAATAAAGCGCAGATTGACCTTCCAAAGTCCCTTGAGCCATCATGCTCGGGAAAGATGGGAAACAAGAACGTCGCAGAAGTACTCGCCGAAATATAAGCGCAGAGATAATTTTCCAGAGAAGCTCCCTTGAGCGAACGTGCTCGGGAAAATGGGAAGTGAGCAGAAGTCTCGCGAAAGGTTTTCCGAATCCCTTGAGAAAACATGCTCGGGACAACTGGAAAAACAAAAATTTGACTGAAGGTTTTCCGAAGTCCCTTGAGCAAACATGCTCGGGACAACTGGAAAAACAAAAATTTGACTAAAGGTTTTCCGAAGTCCCTTGAGCAATCATGTTCGGGACAAATTGGAAATGCAAAAGCCTGCAAAAAGACTTAGTCAAATTTTTTCAGACTTTCCAAAAAGCCTCTGGAGCGAACAGGCTCGGCCAAAGGAAGGTAAAAGAGTTTCTTTGATCGCAGGTTTTCCGAAGTCTCTTTAGCGAACGTGTTCGGGACAATGGAAATGAAGAAACTTGCAAGAAAAGAATTAGCCAAAAAAGTCTTCATTAAGGAGTAAGCTGCTTTACAGTAAACAAGTGGCCGAAGAAGGAATACAAAATAGAAGGGAAGGAAAAGGGGCCCTAAAGTAGCTTAAGGGTTCGCGGCGTCCTGTGAGCCACTCGCTGGCCCGCCCTTTTCCACCACCTTTGGCACTGGAATTGAAGGAGGAAGGTTCGAATGATCGACCTTGGACCATTCCCACCGAGGTCCCTCAGGAATATTTAGGGCCTCCAGAAAAGAGAGGTCTAAATCTGGGAACCTCTGGAGAACCTGGTGACGAGCAAGGCAGAAGCCGTCCTGAAAGGCAACCTTGGCCATTTGATCAGACTCATTCTTATCAAGCTCGAGGTCGTCAAGGTCGTCCTTCAGTTCAGCAATCTCCTCCTTCAGTGCCTTTATCTGCTCCGTCCCCTTGGACCCCTTCTTCAAAGACTCGACCTCAGCTCGGAGAGTGTTATTCTCACTCGTCAACGACACTATAAGGCTGTCAGAAGTAGCCTTGTGCTTGAGAAGGTCTTCGTTGGCAGCGAGCATCCCCTTTATTTGATCACCGAGGTCAGCGATCTTCTGGGAGGAATCCTTTTGAAGTTCTTCTTTTTCCTTCCGGAACTCCTCCCGAAGGGCAGTCACTTCTTTCTCAGCAGCCTCTTTCAGCTGCTGGTTTTTGGCGGCCGACTCCGCGAGTGCGATCCTCGCCTCATTCATGGTCTAAGTGGCCGAAGTTCGGAAGGCAACCTCCCTGGCCACCCGAACTCGGAGAAAGCCGGCGTACCCCAGCAGCTGCAAAAAGATAAAACGCAAGGTCAGTAAGAGCCAAAAACTTAGGAAAAAATTGAAGGGAAAGAGCTGTGAAGGATATACCTGAGCAGCATGCTCGGTGATCTTTGCGGCGAGAGTGTTATCCCCCGGATGGGCCGCCGCTATAGCCTTGAAGGAGGCCTCGGTGAGCACCCCCTTCGAAATTTCCTTAGCCATTTGAGGAACGTCCTCGGAGTACAAATTCATGTCCTCCGTGAACGTCCAGAAAGGCTCCTTTGGGTATCTTCCCTTGCGGGATTTTGGCGTCCCGAAGAGCTCGCTTCCGAGCATGTTCGGCCGCCCAGTCAGGGGTAGTCAACTCCCCTGCGTGGCAAGAATGAGAAGGAGATTAAAGACAAAGAAGGCAATCCAGAAAAAACAAAGGAAGTACACTTTGTCTGGAAACAAACCTGGTGGAACCTCGACAACGACGTCCTCGGAGTCCTCGGCCTCCTCGGTCGAAATGCCCTTGCCCTTCCGCCTGCGCCGCTCCTCGGCAGAAGGTACTTCTACCACTACATCAAGGAGGGCCTGCGACGCAGTAGGACTTTGAGGAGGGACGTCGGTTGAAGGGACCTCGGAAGCAGCAGTCTCAGGCGCCGGAATCTCGGCTGTCCCAGGCTCCTCGGCAGTCTCCTCGGGAATTTCTTCTAGAGGAACCTGGGCAGTTCTCTTTGCCCGTTTCCTCGAAGGCCCCGCGCCAGTAGACTTCCGCCTTCGGGAAGCCGCCTTCTTCGTCTGATCGCCCTTCTCCACTTGGCCGGTGAAAAGGGACTTGTAATAGGCGGCAGTCCCGTCGCCCATCTCTGAAAAAGGAGAGAAACATCAGCGTAAGTCCGAGGAAAAAAACAGCAAAGGAGTAGAAGATGACTCACTTTCGACAAGCGTTTCGAAAGAAATTTCCTCCTTAAGAAGCTTGACCAACCAGGAATCCTTCCCGGCGATGGCAGGAGCTGGCATCTTGAGGTCAGTCTTGTGCTCCTTTACCACCTTTAATTCCCGAAGGACCTCTTCGGTCATCAACTTCCAGTTGATTGGAAAAGGGTAAAGGGCGCGCGGAGCGACCTCGGGATCCCAGTCAGAGACAGCCCGAATGCGGGCGTCGAAATCCGCGAACACGGGAGCCAACTCTGGGGTCAGCAGCATCCTCGGATCAACAACGTCCACATCCAGTGTTCCCTGAGCCCATTTGGTCGGAACGTACGACCAGGCCTCGTCCATCTTCAGGAAGAAGAACTTCTGTTGCCACCCCCGCCAGTTGCCACCCCCGCCAGCTATCCTTAGTGGCGAAGGTGAACATGAATTTCTTGCTCCCGGATCCCCGAGGTAGCATGAAATAGAAGCCACCCTTCGGGACCACAGAGACCTTGTAGTACTGCATAAAGATTATGAAATGGGGTTCTATCCCGAAGATGCCACACATGCAGAGGTAGGCGTTAAAATAGCAGAACGAGTTCGGGGGAAGCTGGTTCACAGCAATGCCATGAAATTTGCAGAACTCGCACACCATCTTCGGGGGAGGATACCGAAGACCGGCCTTCAGCTGGGCTCGGAAAACGGTAACCTCCTTACTATGGTTTGAAAAAGCATAATGGCTAGAACGAGGCAGCCTAGTAATGGCGTAAGAGGGAAGAAAGAATTTTTTCTTCCACCTCTCTAACTTTGCAGGGGTGGTGCAACAAGGATGGGCTAAAAGAGGCTGCCAGCTCTCAGGAATGGGCATTTTCGACATGAAAACGAGTTTGAAAACGGAAGAAAACAGTTTCCAGAGAAAAACTCAAAAGAACAGAGGGATCAAAACGCTCTGGAAAACAAAAACCCACCGAAAGATTTGCCAAAATCTGAGGACGCCGTCGTGAAAGTTGGCTGGAAAAAAGCTCTGATTAAGGTAGCTCCGCCACAGAAAGCAAGAAAGTGCAAGAACAGGGGCAAAGCAGAGAAAAGAGCAGAAGAAAAAGCAAAGGGAACTTATGATGGAATGGGCTATTTATAAGCCAGAGGTGGGTAACCGAAACATCGTCATAAGTACCCTTTGGAGGCGAACCGTCACCGTAACTGCTCTCTGCACCTGAAAAGGCGCGCCCTCTGTAACCGACGTGACTCTCCTCCAATGGCAAAGCGCCACGTGTCAACCGCTGCGGAAAAATGGTGGACACGTCCTCCAAACGTCCCTTGAAAACTGGGACACGTCTTCTGACATCCCTGGAAAACTGGGACGCGCCGCTCAGACTGACACGCTTGGCCAAACAGACCTGCAGAAACAAAGAGCAGGCCAACTCGAGGACGCCAAGAGACAGGCTATGGCCGAACAGCCCATGACCTTCGGGCAAGAGGTGTATCTTCGGCACAGGCTCCGCCTCGAAGACACCAAAGAACAGGCCAAGGCCGAAGAGCCCATGATCTTCGGGCAAAAGGCGCATCCTCGGAACAGGTTGAGCTTCCAAAGAGACTCCCATAAACAACCTCGGAAAGAGATGCAAAACCGAAGTCTTCACTTCGGCTTTCCCAAGGGGGGCATGTGATAGCCAAACGCTATCGCCTCTATCTGGCCGAACTCCCTGCCACAAGAATGGCCAGAAGAAGCTGGCGCTACCCGAGAAAAGGTGTGATCATGCACCTCGGGAGATAGCCGAAGAGCTCCGAGCCCGGCACGCCAGGAAAACCCGAGGACACTACTTGCCCCCCCAAGGTTGTGAACAGATCGCCTTCGGAAAAGCGGCACCAGACATAGCGAGCCGAACATGGTATCCTTGAAGGCGGAACTCCCTGAAACTGGGAACCCCCGAACTGAGGGCTTGTTTCCCGAAGAGGCTCTGTCCGTACCAAAGGACGACCTCACCCAGGGACCTCGGGAGTACGGCAGGAGCAGTTATGGAAGCATTTAAGGAAGCCTCTGACACATCCATTCGTAGACGCCACAATCCGCCTCAAAAGGCGCACTGCCACGCTGACGCCATCAAAATCACATCATGGCCCGTCTCAGCACATGGCTCAAGGCAACCTGCTACCAGCTATCTGTCTCCTACGCCCAGAAATTCAGGAACATCCGACCGAACACGTGTCGCGATCTGAACGGGCTAGGCACTCCTATAAATACCAGGAATTAATACTTGGCAGGAGGCTGGTTGGCAAAACACTGCTCCCACACTCTAAGAAAATTACCAGGCGAGACTCCTCAGCCCTTTGTGCTATTTTCTCTGCCTTTCTCTCAGCCACCATTGACTTGGGCGTTGGAGGCTCCCCCCCGGAAAAACACTCCGGGGGCCTCCTAACCCTTTGTTTCTGAGCTTTCAGGCATTCTCCTTTGGGCGATCCAATCCACCAAGCGTTCTTCCTCCCAGAAGTCTCTCCTCCAGTCATCATGACTCTGAACGATGAGGCCCCTGGCCATGAGGTATGTTGCCAAATTGGTTTTGTACATATGTAGGGTATTTTGTATACATGTGTAGCCTCGGATGAACTTTGATTTTGATGTACATATGTTGGAAGCTTGAATGCCAAGTTATGCCATGTTTATGTGATTATGGACATGTCTTTATATGATGAACCTCTTGTGTTCCTTACTTGGCCGAATGCTCATGGACTTGTAATCTATGTTTTTGAAAACTTGTAAAGATGTGGGCTTCTTGGTTATCATGCATTGGAGTAGCACACTTGATGAGCACACATCCTAGATACTTAAAGAATCAAGTGTATGCCTTGCCTACACTACAAGTTATTGTTTATTGCCTTGCCTTGAGATGTAAGTTAGTGTTATGGGCCTTGCCTTAAGCTGCAAGTAACTACACAGAACAACTCAATAAGCCTCCTGGGGCACCTCCGAAGCCCTCAGCTTAAGAAAATAAAACTCAAACTACCTAATGGACAGTTGGCTGAATGTAAAAGTTACTAATAACACTTAAGTAAACATGTGTTTAATAACTTTCTGGGTAGATGGATGAGTGGCACTGAGAGTGCATAAGCTGGGGCCTGTGTGGGGTGTCATATTATGAACCCTTTTTCAAGAAGTTCATCAAGTTGTTTCTTGAGCTCATTCATCTCTGTGATTGGCATTCTATAGGGAGGTATGGATATTGGACTAGCTCCTGGTTGCAACTTGATCTCAAACTCAATTTCCCTTAGTTGAGGAATACCTAGCAGATCTCTAAGAAAGACTTCTAGAATATCTCTCACTATAGGTATTTTGTCCACTTCCTCACCACTGTGCAATTAATTCAGTGCATAACAATGATCATGCTCAGAAATCATAGGTATCTCATCTAGTACCTCTAGCTCCATGCCATGCATTTCATACACTAATTCCTTAGAATTCAGTAATGCATGCACTTCACCATCAGGCAATGTGATTTCCCTCTTAGCACAATCAATTCTTATGTTGTGCATAGTAAGCCAATTCATACCCAGCACTAAATCATACTTAGGAATGTCTAACACTAGCAAACTAGTCATAACCGTAGTCTTTCCTACTACTAGCTCACAATCCTTACCTAGGTTATTAGTGAAAAGACATTGACTACCTGCTATTTTCACTAAGGATATCCTAGGCACAATTTCAGTAGACAATTTCACGCCATCAACAAATTTCCTAGCCATTACTGACATAGATGGACCAGTATCAAACAAAACACTAATAGGCATACCATTAAGGTAAATGTTACCTCTTAGTCCTCCTCCCTACTGCGATGTCTATAGCCTCTTCACCTGGAAGACTCTACTAGCTCTTTGCACTGAAGGCTGAGGCACTGGAGGGACTAGCCTCTACTATCCCTCCCTAGGTGCCCCCGCTTTAGGTCATACCTCGATAGGTCTTCTGGCCTCCTTTGAGCTTATGGGCAGTCTTTGATCCAATGATCCATGGACATCTTAGACAGGCTTGGGTGTCAAAATAGCAAGGTTTCTTTGCATGAAACTTCTTGTATTTAGGGCACCTTAGGCCAAGAAACTTCCCCTTAACCTTGCCTTTACTACCAAGATGAGAATTCTTGGCAATTCCCTTGCCATGTTATGGCTTCTTCTGCTTGCCTCTTACCTGATTGTTTCCCCCTCATCCACTGGGAAAGTACTTAGTCTCATACTCCTCTTGCTATGCTAATAGAGCTTTCTAAACTGCTTCATAGTATGTAACTGCTCCAAAAGGTCTAACAGCCTTCCTAATGTCTGACTTTAGGCCTCTAACAAATCTTTTGGCATTCAGCTCCTCCAGTCCATGATACTGAGGAGCATACCTTACCAACTAATTCAATTTGTGCTCATACTCTAGGACATGAGGTTGTCCTGCCTTAGAGCATCAAATTCAACTTGCTTCATATCCTTGATGGCATCACTGATGTACTGCTCCTGAAATTGCTGGGTGAACTCTGGCCAAGTCACTTCCATGTCTTCTTCCAGGCTTTTTCCCTTATGGGCAACATATCTATCTCAGGTGTTTCTCCACCACATCTCTGCACTGCAAACTAGATTGTAGGTAGCCATTGACACTTTCTTAGTGGAGTTGAGTGGCATCCTATCAAATATTTTTTCAACGAAGATTAACCACTTCTTAGCTCTCTCTAGCCTAGCTTGTTACCCACTTTGGGGTAGTCTAGTTATGGTGCCAAAACTGTGCATTTAAACTCCCAGGTTTGGTGTGTACTGTAGGTCAGCAGAACAACACCCCTAGTGTACATACTCAAGTGACCCTCTTGAGCACTATGTAAATACATGCATATTGGTCTAACCATAACACACATATTTACATTTATGCACTTTATGGCAGCTAAGAAGGAAAACACTAGCACAAGTCTTAGTTTTGGCTTCCACACATTAGGCATTCTTGTTAAGTTCTAGGCTTCCACCTGTAACTTCTACTAACAAACTATATCATTCAAGCCCATACACCCTGTTTTCTTTGCTCCATTATCAAGTAGATACTTAGAGAAAACCAAGGAATTTTGTTTTACATCAATAGCCCACCTATGGACCAAGTTATTGATTTTTTAAGTTGGTTACAAAATTCTGACCAAATGAACAGTAACTCAGCCAACTTTGCAATGTCATATCGTTGGCTAGAGGGCTTTAAATCTAGAAATTCAAAATCCCAGTTAACCATCTAAATGTCCTCTAGGTGTGGTAAAAATTTCATACCAAGATTCATTCTACACAGGGAGATATTAAACTTTAGGTCCAGAGTCAAAATTCTGGCAACTTTTGGACCATTTTGCCCATACAATTTATCCAAACCATGCAAACACTTCATTCACAAGGGGAAAGCCCTCCAAGGCTATCCCATATATGTCCATTACACATAGGAATTACATTCCTTTTCTTTTAACAACTTTATGTGGCCAAAACAGAATTTACAAGTAAGCAGCCCATCATTCACACTTAGGCAGCTTTGGACCACATCACTTACATAGCCAAAACATTACTCAAATGTTCACAGAGTTGTCTCATTTTACGTACACTACATGTAAATGCATACATACATTACAATATGGTCTTAACTCAGCTAAATAGGCACCCTAGGTTACAGGAGGTCCTGAGAAACATTGGACTCCAAAAACAGGATGCTGGACAGGTGCTGCACAACACAGTAAGTACCACCATTAAAAATACCAAATGTGCTCCTAAAATCACCAAAATTTTCATATCAATACTAGACATATGAAAGTTCATGTACCTAAAATTTCAGATTAAAACTCAAACCACAAAGGTTATTTTGAAGGTGATCTTTCATCTGGACCTTAAATGAAAGAATTAAAGGAAGTAAGTTTCATTGAGAAACTTAGTAAGGGTAGCACTTGGATTCAATAGGCAATGTAACCATCATTAAAACCTGCATCCAAAGACACTAAAACACAAAAACCATAATGCATATATACAAGATATAGCAACCAAATGCAGCAGCCAAACACAAACAACAAACACATGAAATGTGGCAGCAGCATATACCATAAGTTAGTCCATAAAACACATAATAAACATAACCAATGTTGGGTTTCGGGAGCCAAACAAGCACAGCAGAATTTAATCGAGACCCTCCAAGATCCAAGTGAAATGGGGTAAACCGGGTGTTCAAAAATTTTCATGCCTAATTTTCGGTTAAGATCTCTCACCCAACTGTAGAGTCAAATCACAAAACCTGAATAGTTGACATGTTCAAGCTCTCTATGGTATCCACACGAGCCTCTCGGGATCACCACGCTTCCACCACATCCCAGTAGATGCGTTTCTCTTGCTTTCATAGTGCTAGCTTGTGTCCTCCAAGGAATTGCAAGAGAAAAGTGCGGCTATCCTTTTGGGAGGGTAGGGCAAGAAGCTGCGAATTTTTCACTAAAAGTTGTATTTATAATGAGACTCAACTTCCATGCCTAATGGGTTTCAAAGCCCTAATCCAATTAGGCTTCAATTTCGTGCTTAAAAATGGCTCAACTTTTGGGCCCATTATTAATACAAAATTATTGTGAAACCAAAACCGAAATTATTAGCCCATGCACTCTAATGATCCAAATAGCTCTATGTGTGCGACCTAATAGGCTCTTACCACATTGGCAATGATCATAAATCACATTTATGATCATCAGCAATGAGCGATGTCTAACAACACATCATTGCTACCCAAGTGACAAGATTGTCGGTGATTCGACTAAACCTTTATGATCATTGCCAATATATGCCATTGTCCCTTTGTCCAAGATATCAAGACTAGGCACGAGACATGGAATGTGTCACTCTTGTATAGCCCAATCTTTGTGATAGCTGACGGCTATCACCCCCGAAGAACCTCACATTAGCGCACCACTTCTAGTACAGATAAACGCGACAAGACCCTAGTGAAGACAGGGCCGTACCACCCTCGGATAAGCCAGATAGGTGCTACCGCTCAGGAAACATATGGGGCCAACTTCGGTCAGAAGGAGTCACCATCTTTCCCGAAGGCGACCTCGCACCGTCCTCACACGGCCAAAACCACCTCCGTATACTCTTTGGACCACCCTTGGGGCGTGCTCACAAAGTGCCACATCAGGTACCCAAGCCTAACTTTGGGAGAGTCCGAACGAAGGTGCCTCATATAAACAGGGGACCACCCCCCAGAGAAACTCACCTCGCCGAACGAGCTCTGTACCTCGAAGGAGTTTGGTCCACTGAAAAGGTCACATAGATGTACAACGAAACAGCTGAGGAGTCTCTAACACACCGTACTTGTACAGGCCTCGACACGCCACCCTCAGACACGTTCTAACACGCTGCCCTCATACGACCTATGCTCCTAGCCAGGCGGTCTATGGTTGGCTGGATGCTCCTATTCTCCCCGAAGTTACGGATTGCATTTGACCGAACACGTGTCATGATCTGGGCAGGCTATGGCAAACGAACTTCTCCTATTCACCTCCCTATAAATATTCAGGAAAGGCCACAAGTAAGGGCATTGGACTCTCCAAGGGAAAAACCTCTCTACTCTATATTTATCCCTGGTGCTAACTTGGGCGTCGGAGGCTCCCCCTCGGAAAAACACTTCGGGGACCTCCACACCTCCATCTTTTTGAATCCTTGCAGTCCTTCTCCCACTGGTGGTTCTTCACCTAGGTGTTCTCCTGTTGCAAATTCTTGCTCCAGGCTCACCATGTCACACAACGATGATGTTGAAGGCCATCATTTGGCGTCGTCTGTGGGAAACCTTTCCCAGGTCGCCATCGTAGAGACTTGGCGCTCAAAAGACAAAGGGCTCCTGAAGTCCACCTCTGCGCTGGAGGCTCAACCGGTGACCCAGCAGCCTATGGTAGGAACTTCTGTGCTGGAGGACGACCGGCCTCTAATAGTGATGATGGGTTTCTTATGAGACTTCCAGTGCTCTATCGTCGCTGAAGTTACTCAGCAGCTCGACCAGATGTGGCCTCTCCCCCCACTGGTCCGAAGGGCCTCCTCTTCAGCAGCAGCCCGGGAGAGAAGCTCGGGGTCCACCACCAAAGCTCCAGGAGTAAGGGCACTCATGAGACATCACCGACAGAGGACGTGCCCCCTAGGGCATGACCCCCCAAAGAAAGGGCCCAAAAAGAAACTAGGACTTCCCGTGGGCGGACTCCATCCCCGTACCAAAGGTCCCAGTCTCTTCGCCGCCAAAGTTACTCTCCGAAAAGGAGGGGAAGTTCGCCATTGCTGGCGACCGTCAGGCAGCAAGGTGAAGCTAACACTGCTATCCTCATAGAAAAGGTCCTTGGAAGACTGGAAAAGGTTAAGAAACAGATCTCCCGGAAGCTAGTCTGGTCAAGATTATTTGACGTTTACACCGGAGAAGAGTCACTTTTTGTACAGGAAGTGGTTGAGGTGCCCATGCCTAGTGACTTCTGGGTGCCATGCTTGGAAACCTACGACGGGCATAGTTGATAGCCAAAGGCTATTACCTCCTCGGTAGTAACTCCCTGCCAGAATATTGGCCGAGGAGTCTGACGTCACCCAAGAGAGGATCTTTTCATTGACCTCGGAAGGTGCGAAGTCAAACACTATGAGCTCGAGACTTTGGTTAGCTCGTCAGGAATTCCGAGGACAACACCGTCTCCATCGAGGGGCCAAACTGACTGCCCCGAAGAGGATCTTCCCCGAACAAGAAACACCTGAACAAGGGAATCCCCGAACTATGGGTATGAGTCCCGAAAAAGGTGTCCATCAAGGGAACTCCCAGAACTATGGGATAGATCCCGAAAGAGGTGCTCGCACCGAAGGACGGATAGAATCCGAAGAGGGTGCACGCGCCGAAGGGCGACCTCTCCCAGGGGACCTCGGGAGTACGGTATGAGCATTTAAGGAGCCTCTGACATGTCGCCCACAAGCCCTACACGTCACATCAGAACGGCGAACTGACACGCCGCAGCCGCCCCAGTCCTGACACAACCTGTCCGGGTCCAGGGCTAAAGGAGGCTGCAAACGGCTGCCTGTCCCCTAGGTCCAAAAGCACAGATCAAATCCGACCGAACACGTGTCATGATCTGAACGGACCATCTACTCCTATAAATACTAGGAAATGGGACTGGGCAAAGGATGGGCATTTTCCTCCCTCTGAGAAAACACAAAACAGGCAAGACACTTGATCCCTTAGTGTTCTTCCTCCACCTTCACTCAGAAAACTGACTTGGGCGTCGGAGGGTCCTCCCCGGAAAAGCAAACCGGGGACCTCCTAACCTCTTCTTTGAGCTTTTCAGGCACACTCAGCTGGGAAACCAGAGCTCCAGGCGCTCGCCTCCTCAGGAAGTCTCTCCACCTGTCAACATGACAGCAAACGAAGATGCCTTGGGGCATCATTTGGCGCCGTCTGTGGGAAACCACTCCCAGGTAGCTGTTGTCGAAACTCAGCGTTCGAAGGACAAAGGACTCCCGAAGTCCCCGTCCGCGCCTGAGACCCAACCAGCTACCGAACAAAGTCCCCCAGAGACTTCCTTGCCTGAAGAGGAACGCCCTCTTGTCATCACCATGGGTTTTTTAAGAGACTTTCAGAGGTCTGTTGTGGCTGAAATGACACAACAAATAGACCGAAGATGGCCGCAACCGGCCCAGGCGCAAAAACCCACTTCGCCAGCACGACCTCGGGAGAAAAGCCCAAGGGCAACCCATCATAGCTCGGGAAGTGGGGAACCACGAGAAGAATCCTCGACAGATAACTTGCCCCTCGGAGCACGGCTGGCGGAAAGAGCAAGGTCTGAACGACCTGAAGTCCCGTCCAGAAGAAGTTTATCACCAGAGGCAAGGTCCCCCTCACCTCGGTATCGAAGTCGCTCTCCGAAGAGACGGCAACAGTCCTTTTACCCAAGAAGCTCCAAGCACCAGGAAGAGGAGCCCAGTGCTACGCTCCTCCTGGAGAAAGTCTTGGCAAGACTGGAGAGAGTGGAACAGCAGGTGGCACGCAAGCCTGTTTGGGCCAGGCTAACTGAAACCGTCTCTGGAGATGAAACTCCCTTCGCCTGAACAGTAGTCGAGGCGGCCATGCCAAGTGACTTCAGGCTACCTCGGCTAGAGACCTATGAGGGCCGGACTGATCCCCAGGCCCACCTAACAAAGTACAAACGCAGCATGGTGCTACACGGGGCTGATGATGCTACACTCTGCAAGTGCTTTGAAGTCACCCTCGCAGGACCAGCAACTGCCTGGTACAATTCCCTGCCTCCCGGAAACATCAGGGGGTTCCAGGAGCTGTCCACAGCGTTCACCCAACAGTTCATTGGGAGCAAGCCGACGGCGAAGATGCCCGTCCAGATGTTTGACATAGCACAAAGAAACGGGGAGACCATCCGTGACTATGTCGAGAGGTTCAACAGAGAGGCCCTCAGTGTTCCGGACTTTCGTCCCGAAATCCGAATCCTCGCCATGACGAGGGGCCTCCGGAGGGATTCACACTTGTTTTATGAATTCTCCAAAGATCCCCCGGACACGCTGGGAGAATTCTACCGAAGGGCTGAACAACATATGACAGCCGAAGACTTGAGAATGACTGGACCGAAGGCTGACCATATCCACGCTCGTGGCGAAGGGTCCAGCCAGCAAGCCCGGTGTCCAACGGAACAGTTAGGCCGACCTCGGAGAATGCGAGTAGGAGGAAGGAAGCCCCAAAACTTTACACCTCTGAGCACCACGAGGGCTAACGTCCTCATGGCATTGGAAAAACAGGGGGCTCAAATCCAACGACCGAGGGGCATGACTGCTGACAATAGAAGGAACATGAAGAAGTTCTGTCAGTTCCACCGTGATCACGGTCATGACACCGAAGACTGCTTTCAGTTGAAAAAGTACATTGAATCACTGATAAAGCAGGGCCAGCTTCGGCGTTATTTGAGAATGCCTTCCCCGAAGGGGAAAAAAGAGGAAGAAGGAAAGCCTGATGACGAGGATTACGATTCAGACAGGCGAAGGAACCGAAGTCCGAGAAGGCGTCCTCCACCTTCGGCAGGAGTAATACAGACGATCACAACCGGGCTTCCATCCTCGGAAAGGAAAAGAAGGGCCAGAGAGATAGCGGTGATGGAATATCAGAGCCCAACAAAAAAGTTGGCCCGCCAGGATGGCTCCACTATCGTATTTCCCCATGACGATCCATTGCTGATAATGGCGAGGATAGGAAACTGGGACGTCAAGAGGGTACTGCTGGAAGATGGGTCAAACGCAGACGTCTTGTTCTCACATTTGCTGCCAAGCTTGGGCCTATCCAAGAGTGACCTCAAGCCTGTTACTTCACCCACGTTCGGCGTAGGACCATCTGAGCTACCTGTCCTCGGGTGGATCGACCTCCCCTTGATGATGAAAGGAACTTCGGAGAAAGGAACTGCTGAGTTGTTCGCCTCTACCATGGCAAGGTTCATAGTCATGGACGTTCCTTCGTCATACAACGCCATCCTCGGCAGACAGACACAGGGAAATTTGCACATTCGCCCTGATGTAAAGTACCTGACCGTCACCTTCACCACCAAAGAAGGAGACGCAAAAATCTTCATTGATGAAGGCGAGGTGAGAAAGGTGTTCGTCAGAGCACGAAAAGCTCCAGCAAGCAACTTAGCACATGCTGTAGAAGCAAAAGAGCTGGAAAGGGGCGATGCAGAAGATCCCACAAAAGCGGAAACAGAAAAAGTTGAGCTTGTCCCAGGCCATAGCACCCGAATAGGGAAAAGCATGGCCGAAGGAGACAAGGAAAAACTTGTATCTTTTCTGCTTACAAATAAAGATCTGTTCGCCTACTCGCCGAAGGACATGCCAGGGGTAAACCCTTGCGTAATCCAGCATAGCCTCAAAGCGAGTCCGAAAGTAAAACCTGTCCGGCAAAAGAAACGGAGCATTTCAACTCACAAAAGTGACTTCGTCAAGACCGAAGTCCAGCATCTGATAGACGCTAGCATTATCCGGGAGGTAAACTTCCCCGAATGGCTAAGCAACGTGGTAGTTGCCACAAAGGAAGGAAGTATTAAGCTCCGGATGTGCATCGACTTCAGAAATTTGAGCGATGCTTGCCCGAAAGATTCATATCCTCTTCCGCCAATAGACCAACTGGTAGACTCAACTCCCGAGTGCGGGCTCCTAAGTTTCTTGGACGCTTTCAGTGGTTACCATCAGATAAGGATGGGCCCCGAAGATGAAGAGAAGACTGCCTTCATCACCGAGGGAGGAACATATTGCTATATTAGGATGCCCTTCGAGCTCAAGAATGCAGGAGCCACCTACCAGAGGCTGATGAACAAGGTCTTCAAAGACCAAATGGGGAGGAACATGGAGGTGTATGTCGATGATATGATAGTCAAGAGCAAACTGCCTGGCTACCACGTTGCAGATTTAGAGGAAACCTTCCAAAAATATGATAGTCAAGAGCAAACTGCTTGGCTACCTCAGAGATTTAGAGGAAACCTTCCAAAACCTCAGAACCTTCGGGATCCGCCTTAATCCTGAGAAGTGCATCTTCGGGGTGACCTCGGGAAAGTTCCTTGGGTACATGGTATCCGAAAGAGGCATCGATGCTAACCCCGAGAAGATTAAGGCTCTGCTTGAATTCCGAACTCCTGCCACAGTCAAAGACGTGCAGAGACTCACCGGAAGAATAACCTCTCTGAGCAGGTTTATTTCCAGGTACGGAGATAGGTGTCGACCCTTCTTCAAAGTCCTCACAAAGGCAGCAAAGATGGAAGGCGACCTCGGAAGGAATGGTCATCCTTGGGATGAAGATTGCCAAAAAGCCTGGGAAGAACTCAAAGTCTACTTGGCCAGCCTGCCGACTCTGCGGCAACCTCGGGAGGGAGAGCCCCTCGTATTGTACCTCGCCGTCACGAAAAAAGCTGTGAGCTCGGTCCTCGTGAAAGAAGAAGGGCCAAAGCAATGGCCGGTCTACTATGTCAGCAAGTCCCTGCATGGCGCCGAAGTCAGGTACCCTTTGCTTCAAAAAGCTATATATGCCTTGGTACTTGCAGGAAGCAGGCTACGGCCATACTTTCAGGCTCACCCCATTATTGTCCGAATTACCCTGCCTCTACGGGATGTTATGAGGAAAGTTGATCATTCGGGAAGGCTTTCCAAGTGGTGTATAGAGCTTGGTGAACACGACATCACGTATGAACCCCGGAAAGCTATAAAAGCTCAAGCTTTGGCAGACTTCATCGCCGAAGTACCAAAGACCGAGGAGGGACATTCATTTTCGGGCGAAGACGAGCCAGAATGGACGTTATATGTTGACGGGGCCTCAGGATCCGAACACCAGGGAGCTGGAGTGATTATCAGAGGCCCCGAAGGCCTAGAAGTAATGAAGGCCATCAAGTTCAGTTTCAACGCCACCAACAACGTGGCCGAGTATGAGGCCCTCATAGCAGGATTACGCCTGGCCAGAAAAATTGGCGTGAGAAACTTGAAAGCCCATAGTGATTCCCAGCTGGTGGTCCGGCAAATGGCAGGGGACTATGGCGCGAAAGACCCGACCTTGGCGAAATACCATGAGTTGGTAACAAAGCTCATTCGGGAGTTCGACGTCATGAAAATCGAGAACGTACCCCGACGGGAAAATGCTGAGGCAGACTGTTTGGCAAAATCCAAAACTTGCACCGAGGTGCTAAGCCACCCCAGCATCGCGGTGTTAAGCATAGAGACCTCGGGGAAAGGATGGAAAGAACCAATCAAAACGTATCTCGCAACCAACACACTCCCCGAAGACCCCAGCGAAGCCGCAAAAGTGCGAAGGCGCTCCGGACGTTTCTTCTTAATTGGAGAAGAACTATATCGGCAAGGATATGCAAATCCACTACAGAGGTGTGTTAGTGAAGAGGATACTGAAATGATCCTCGAAGAAGTTCACGAAGGTGCCTGTGGTTCGCACATCGGAACCGACGCCCTGGCAGCAGTGATACTTCGCCAAGGATACTTCTGGCCTACCCTGAGAAAGGACGCCAAGCAGTTCGTCCAGAAATGTGGTAGTTGCCAGAGACATGCGAACATCCAAAGAACACCCTCAGAGTTCGTGACTTCGGCAGACTATCCTTGGCCCTTCGCAGTTTGGGGCATAGATCTCATTGGGCCACTCCCAACGGCGCCTGGAGGCGTAAAGTTCTGCGTAGTAGCAGTAGACTATTTCTCTAAGTGGGTCGAGGCAGAACCTCTGACAACTATCTCGGCAAAAGAAGTGCAGAAGTTCGTATGGAAAAACATCGTATGCAGATTTGGCATACCGAGGGTACTCGTAGCGGACAATGGATCCCAGTTCATAGACAAAGGATTCCAAGAGTTCATTAGCGACCTCGGGACAAAAATGCACTTCGCCCCAGTAGCTCACCCCCAAAGTAATGGGCAGGTGGAAGTATCTAACAGGACCATAAAAGATGGTCTGAAAAAGAGACTGAGGGAAGCAAAAGGGAAATGGCCAGGAGAACTCCAAAGCGTGTTATGGAGCTACCGAACAACACCCCGAAGAGCCACAAGGGAAACGCCTTTTTCACTAGTCTTCGGTACAGAGGCCATCATCCCTGTCGAGGCAGTACAACCGTCAATACGAGTCCAAGTGTTCGATGAAAATGGAAATGACCTCGGCCTGAGAACCAAGCTCGACCTCGTCGGTGAACACAGAGAAGTAGCCGGGCTGAGAAGAAAAGCTTTCCAGCAAAGAGTGGCAGCAGCCATAAATCTACGCGCCAGGCCAAAAGGAATAAAGAAGGGAGATCTCGTTCTCCGAAAGGCTGAATTTGCACCCCGAAAGCCGTCCCACGGGGTACTTCGCGCAAATTGGGAAGGACCCTACCTGGTACTTGCCGAAGTACGAAAAGGAGTTTATAAGCTCGGTGATGCCGAAGGCATAGAATTAAAAAACACTTGGCACTCAGAGGCCTTGAAAAAATTCTATGCCTAAAAAGTTTGGTGGGAAAGTTGTATTGCACAAGTTGGACAAATTTGTCTAAGTAAAAAGATTCTGAAGAAGTGCAAAACAAGAGTCTCACGAAAGCAATCGCCGAGGAAAGCAAAAGTATGGTTTTCCGAAGTCCCTTGAGCGAATACGTTCGGGACAAAGGAAAGCAAAAGTATGGTCTTCCGAAGTCCCTTGAGCGAATACGTTCGGGATAAAGGAAAGCAAAAGTATAGTCTTCCGAAGTCCCTTGAGCGAATATGTTCGGGACAAAAGAAAGCAAAAGTATGGTCTTCCGAAGTCCCTTGAGCGAAGATGTTCAGGACAAAGGGAAAACAAAGGGATCTGGTAAAAAATACTTAGCCAAATTTTTATCTATTGAGCCAAAGAGTGCTTACAGAGAAGAAAGTTGCTGAAAGACTACAAAAAAGAAGAAGAAAATGAAGACAAAAGGCCCTATTACAAACTAAGGAACCTCGGCGTCTTGAGAACTGCCAGCCTCTGTGCTTTTGTCAGCAGCCTTCGGCGCCAAGAAAGAAGGAGGCAGTTTCAAGTGCTCGATCTTGGACCAAGTCCACCGAGGCTCCTTCGGGATGTTCATGCCTCCGAGGAAGGAGAGGTCGAAATCTGGGAACTTCTGCAGAATTTGGTGCCGAGCAAGACAGAAGCCGTCTTGAAAGCCCAACTTCGTCATATCATCGGACTCTCGCTTCTTAACCACCAAGTCCGCGAAGTCCTTCTCCAGATCTGTGAGCTTCTTCTTCAATGCCTTCGTCTTCTTCTTCTCTTTTGAAGACTTCTTCAGAGATTCGACCTCGGCTTGAAGTTGGGTCTTTTCTTCGAGCGTCTTCGCGAGGAGAGCATCAGACTCTGACTTCTCCTTTTGAGTCGCCTCTATAGCCGAAGTTAGCTCCGCCACCTGGGAGCCGATGTCGGAAAGCTTCTGGGAGGAGTCTTTCAAAAGTTCCTCCTTTTCCTTCAGGAACCCCTCCCGAAGCTCAGCAACTTCCTTCTGAGCAGCCTGCGTCAGCTGAGCATTCTCGGCAGCTAGTGCCGAACATTGGGCCTTTGTCTTGTCATAAAGATCCAAGATCGAGGCCCTGTATGCTGTTGCCTCGCCACCCGAACTCGGAGAAACCCAGCATACCCCATCAACTGCAAAAAAGCAAACAAAGGGAAAATGATGCTAAGTACTTAAAAAGCAAAGGTGAAGTTGGCACTGAGAAAATAGTGGAGCGTACCTGGGCGGCATGTTCAGTGAGTTTGGCGGCCAAAGAGTTGTCACCTGGGTAAGCCGCCGCAAGGGCCTTGTAAGAGGCCTCGGTAAGCACCCCTTTGCACATCTGCCTGGCCATCTCAGGACAGTCCTCGGAGTACATATCCATGTCCTCCGTGAATGTCCAGAAGGGCTCCTTCGGAACTTTCCTTGCTGGGACTTTGGCATCACGAAGGGCCCTCTTGCGGGCGTGTTCGGCAACCTAGTCAGGAGCGGCCACCTCCGCTGCACAAGAAGGCAGAAAAATTAGTTAAGGCCAGAAAAGTCTTAAGGATTTGCAAAAAACAAAAGGTTGGTTCGACAAAAGTGCAAACCTGCTGGCACCTCGGTAACGTCGTCGTCAAGAATCGACGTCGCCTCAGTAGAGATCCCCTTGCCTTTTATTTGACGCCGCTCCTCGGCAGAAAGGGTCTCCTCCCCATCGCCCTCCAGAAGAGAATGCAAAGGCGTGGGGCTTTGAGGTAGCACGTCGAAAGAAGGGACGTCGGCAGAAGGAACCTCGGGCAAAGGGGCAGCAGGGTCTTCGGGCTCCTCGCCTACCTCCTCCGGAATTTGCGGAAGAGAGGAAGGAGCAGCTTTCTTTGCCCGTTTGGAAGGAGGGCCGCCCAAAGTCTGCTTCCGCCTCCAAGAGGCGGCCTTCTTTGTCTATTTGCCCCTCTCGGCCTGCCCGGTAAAAAGAGCCTTGTAGAAGGCAGCCGCGTCGTCGCCCTGAAAAAAGTAAAGGAAGATCAGTGTAACTTGTAGAAGGCAGCCGCGTCGTCGCCCATCTCTGAAAAAAGAAAAGGAAGATCAGTGTAAGTCCAAGATGAAGTTATGAAGGGAAAAAATGAGAAAGTAACTTACTCTCGTAAAAAGACTCATAAGTCTCTTTCCCCCGAAGGAGTTTCACAAGCCAGGAGTCTTTCCCCGAAGAAGCCGGTTTCGGCATGTTGAGGTCTGTCTCATGCTCCTTTACCACCTTGAGTTCCCGAAGGACCTCTTCGGTCATGAGCCTCCAGTTGATCAGAAAGGGGTAATGGGCACGAGGAGGGACCTCGGCAGCCCAGTCAGAGACGGCCCGGATGCGCCTGTCGAAGTCTCAAAGATAAGTGCTACATCGACGTCTAGCAGTATCTTCAGGTCAACAACATCCATCTTGAGCCTCCCCTGAGCCCACTTGGTCGGGACGTGCGACCAAGCCTCCGACTTCTTCAGGAAAAAGAATTTTTGTTGCCACCCTCGCCAGCTGTCTTTGGTGGCGAAGGTGAACGTATACTTTTTGCTCCCGGATCCCCGAGGTAGCATAAAGTAGAAGCCACCCTTCGGGACCACGAAGAGCTTGTAGTACTGAAGAAAAACTACAAAGTGAGGTTTTATTTTGAAAACGCCGCACATACAGAGGAAGGCGTTGAAATAGCAGTACGAGTTCGGTGGGAGTTGGTTAACGGCAATGCCATGGAAGTTGCAGAACGCGCTAACCATCTCCGGGGGGGGATACCGAAGTCCGACCTTCAGTTGGGCTCGGAAAACGGTGATTTCATCACTTCGGTTGGAAAAAGGAAATTGGTCAGGACGGGGCAACCTCGTCACAGAGTAAGAGGGTAAGAAAAACTTTTTCTTCCACTTCGCTAGTTTTGCCGGAGTAGTGCAGCAAGGGTGAGAAAGAAGAGGTTGCCAACTCTCGGGAACAGGCATGATGAAAATGAGTTCGGGAAAAACAACGAAAATGAGTTCGGGAAAAACAACGAAAACGAGTTCGGGAAAAACAAAGAAGAAGCTTTGAAAAAAGCAAAAGGACTAAAACCCACCAAAGGTCTTGCCGAAATCTGGATTTCTGGAAGCCGTCGTGAAAAGTGGGCGGAAAAACGCCTGAAAAAGGAGAACCGCCGCGGAAAATCGGGAGAGAATTAGAAGGCAGAAGAAAGCAAAAGCAGAAGCAAAAAGAGGGTTATGACAGGGCTGGTATATATAGGCCGAGAAGGCCAGGTGAACCGTCGTCATTAGTACCCCTCGGAAGGCGAAGCGTCGCCATAACTGCTAAATGCGCCTGAAAAGTCGCGCCTGCCGTACTCAGTGCATTCCCACCCAATAATAGTGTGCCATGTGTCGGTCATCGCGCAGCAAACGTGCCACGTGTCGTCCATCACGTCGAGCACGCCCTCTGACACCATTTGGTCTAGAGGCGCCGCCCTAGACTGACTCTGCTGGACACAGGATGCAACGCATGAGCAGACCTATAAAGGCAAAAAAGTAGGTTACCTCGAAGACACCAAAAGACAGTCTGTGACTTCGGGCAAAAGGTCTATCTTCGGTACAAGGTTATCCTATTTTCCCTCGCCACGAGGACACCAAGAGACAGCCTGTGACTTCGAGCGGAAGGTGTATCTTCGGCACAGGGACAGCCTATCTTCTCGCGCCTCGAGGACGCAAAAAGGGCTGCCCATCGCTTCAGGCAGAAGAAGGCGTCTTCGGCGCAGATATCACAACCACAGGACCCGAAAACCGATGAACCGAAGTTTCTCACTTTCGGCTTTTCGGAGGGGGGCCTGTGATAGCCAAAGGCTATTGCCTCCTCGGTAGTAACTCCCTGCCAGAATATTGGCCGAGGAGTCTGACGTCACCCAAGAGAGGATCTTTTTACTGACCTCGGAAGGTGCGAAGTCAAACACTATGAGCTCGAGACTTCGGTTAGCTCGTCAGGAATTCCGAGGACAACACCGTCTCCATCGAGGGGCCAGACTGACCGTCTTCAGGTAAGAGAGCCATCTCTCTGAAGCAAGGAAGAATCTCCCCGAAGGCAGAGGCCCCGAAGAGGATCTTCCCCGAACAAGAAACACCTGAACAAGGGAATCCTCTAACTATGGGTGTGAGTCCCGAAGAAGGTGTTCATCAAGGGAACTCCCAGAACTATGGGATAGATCCCGAAGGAGGTGCTCACACCGAAGGACGGATAGAATCCGAAGAGGGTGCACGCACCGAAGGGCGACCTCGCCCAGGGGACCTCGGGAGTACGGTATGAGCATTTAAGGAGCCTCTGACATGTCGCCCACAAGCCCTACACGTCACATCAGAACGGCGAACTGACACGCCGCAGCCGCCCCAGTCCTGACACAACCTGTCTGGGTCCAGGGCTAAAGGAGGCTGCAAACGGCTGCTTGTCCCCTAGGTCCAAAAGCACAGATCAAATCCGACCGAACACGTGTCATGATCTGAACGGACCAACTACTCCTATAAATACTAGGAAATGGGACTGGGCAAAGGATGGGCATTTTCCTCCCTCTAAGAAAAACACAAAACAGGCAAGACACTTGATCCCTTAGTGTTCTTCCTCCACCTTCACTCAGAAAACTGACTTGGGCGTCGGAGGGTACTCCCCAGAAAAGCAAACCGGGGACCTCCTAACCTCTTCTTTGAGCTTTTCATGCACACTCAG
>SMDT01002348.1:0-40574 GCA_005392925.1 Aquilaria sinensis
TCCGACGCCCAAGTTAGTGTCCTGATAGTGGGTGAAATAATAACACTTAAACGGATATGGGGTCTTGGCCTGTATATGTTTTCTGTTGTGCGAGAGTGCCGATGGCGAGAGAGGGTCCCCTTGCCAAGTCCTGTTTCCCAGTATTTATAGAAGTACCTGGCCCGTTTGGATCCTGACACATGTTCGGTCAGATTCTTTCTCTGCTTTTTGGGTGTAGGGAACAGGTAGCCGATTGTAGGCTCCTAGTTTTGTGGCTGAGATGGGACTTGGATGATGCCAGGGTGTCAGGCTGCCGTTTCAGGCAACGTGTGGGCGATCTGTCAGAGGCTTCTTAAATGCTCCTGCCGTACTCCCGAGGTCCTTTGGGCGAGGTCGCCCTCTGGTACGGACGCCCTCCTTCGGGAATCACGCTAGTGGCTCGGGGAGTTCTCTAGCTCGGGAGTTCCACCTTCGGGGAGAATCTCTCCTGCTTTCAGTAGCTGGTTCTTTTCTCCCGAAGGCGATATGTTCGGTTCCCCGAGAGAGTCAACGACACATTTAGATAACCTGGCGTTTCAGCCGAAGTGCTTACTTCGTCATGCTCGATCTCACTTCTGCCGAGGTCTGTGGCAATGCTTCTTTTCGAGCTACGTCAGGCTCCCCAGTCAAACCTTCGGGGGAATTGATGCTGGGGGAGGCGATAGCCTTTTGGCTATCACAGGCCCCCCTCGAAAAAAGCCGAAGTGGAGACTTCGGTTTGTTCGCTTCCTGAGGGCCCATCTTTGGGCCTTGAGTGCAGAACTTGTTCCGAAGACAGACCTTCCGTCGGAGGACGTAGGCTTTTCTTCCAAAGCCCGTCTGTTGGTGTCTTCGAAGTAACCTGCCTTCCAGCTTTTTTAGGCCTTCCTCGAAGAGGCCGAAGTGGAGACTTCGGTTTGCTGCCTTTCGCAGGATGCATCTCAGGAGTTTCTAGGGAGTGCACTCTGTGCCGAAGATAAACCTTTTTGTCCGAAGATACGGACTGTTCGGCCATAGCCCGTCTTTTGGTGTCCTCGAGGTAACCTACTTCTTTATTTTTGTAGGTTAGTGAACCGTCGCGTCTCGTAACCAGACGTGTCAGTTTGGAGCGGTGCGACATCTGTCAGAGGGCGTGTTCCTCTTTTGGTGCGATGGCTGACACGTGTCGGCTTTTTGGCTGAGGTTTCATCGGTTATAGCGGGCGCGCCTTTTTAGGTGCAGAAGGGCATTTATGGCGGCGTTTCACCTTCGCAGAGTACTTATGACGCCGGTTCGCCTACCCCCTTCGGCCTATATATATGCTTATTTCGTCATTTGTTTCTTTTGCTTTTGCTTTTGCTCTAGTTTTCCTTCTGCTCTCTTCTACCTTTCACGGCGGTTCTTTCACCTGAGCTTTTTTCCGGTCATCTTTCACGACGGCGTCTTCACACCCAGATTTCGCCAAAAGATTTGGTGGGTTTTGATTTCTAGAACTCTTTATTTTTCAAAGTTTTTCCCGAAGTCCGTTTTTGCCTTTTTCCGAACTTGTTTTCCAGCCAAAAAATGCCTATTCCTGAGAGTTGGTAGCCTCTTTTTTCTCACCCTTGTTGCACTACTCCTGCAAAATTAGAGAAGTCGAAGAAAAAATTTTTCCTTCCCTCGTATGCTGTTACGAGGTTGCCCCGTCCTGACCATTATGGCTTTTTAAACCACAGTAACGAGATCACCATTTTCCGAGTTCAGCTGAAAGCCGGACTTCGGTTCCCCCCTCCGAAGTTGATTTGCGACTTTTGCCAATTTCATGGCATTGCCGTAAATCAACTTCCTCCGAACTCGTACTGCTACTTCAACGCCTTCCTCTGTATGTGTGGCGTTTTCAAAATATAACCCCACTTCGTTATTTTTATGCAGTACTACAAGCTCTACGTGGTCCCGAAGGGTGGCTTTTATTTCATGCTACCTCGGGGATCCGGGAGCAAAAAGTATATGTTCACCTTCGCCACCAAGGATAGCTGGCGAGGGTGGCAAAAAAAGTTTTTCTTTCTGAAGATGGAGGAGGCCTGGTCGCGTGTTCCAACCAAGTGGGCTTAGGGACGGTTAAAGGACGACGTCGTAGATTCGAGGATACTGCTGACTCCCGAGTTGGCTTCCGTATTCGCGGATTTCGACGGTCGCATCCGAGCCGTCGTTGACTGGGGTCCCGAGGTCCTTTCGCGCCCTCTTTACCCCTTCCCCATCAATTGGAGGTTGATGACCGAGGAGGTCCTTCGGGAGCTCGGGGTGGTAAAGGAGCGTAAGACGGACGTCGGGATGCCGGCTCCTGCCATCGCCGGGAAGGACTCCTGGCTAGTGCAGCTCCTTCGGGAGGAAGTTTCTTTCGAAACTTTTTATGAGAGTAAGTTACTTTCTAATCTCCTTGTTATAACTTCATTCCGGACTCACACTGATGTCTTTCTTCATTTTCAGAAATGGGGGAGGACACTGTTGCTTTCTACAAAGCCATTTTCACCGGTCAGCCCGCGAAGGGTGATCAGACAAAGAAAGCAGCCTCCCGAAGACGGAAAACGTCCGGGGCTGGGCCGTCTGCTTCTAAACGGGCGAAGAAGGATGTGCCCCCTCCCCTTCCGGAGATTTCCGAAGAGGTGGGCGAGGAGCCCAAGGCTGCCAATGTGCCTCAGCCCAACTGCTACTGCCCCTCAGCCCGAGGTTGCTGCTGAGGTCCCTCCTCAAAGTCCTACCCCGTCGCAGGCTCTCCTGGACGCCGTGGTAGAGGCGCCTTCTGCCGAAGAGCGGCGCCGAATAAAAAGCAAGGGGATTTCTGCCGAAGAGGCTCCGGCTTCCGACGAGGACGTCGTCGAGGTGCCAGCAGGTTTGTTCTTCTAACAAACTGTGGCACTTCTCTTTTTTGATGATCTTTGAGATTTTCTTTTCTTGACCAACTTTTGTTTTATTTGTGTAGAAGAGTTGCTCACTCCGGGTTGGGTAGCTGAGCATGCCAAGAGGAGAGCCCTTCGGGACGCCCACATCCCGAAGGGAAAAATCCCGAAGGAGCCTTTCTGGACGTTTACGGAGGACATGAATTTGTACTCCGGAGACTGCCAGCAAATGGCTACGAAGATCTCGAAAGGGGTCCTCACCGATGCCTCATTCAAGGCCATTGCCGTGGCTCACCCGGGCGACGATTTTCTTGCCGTGAAGCTTTCCGAACACACCGCTCAGGTACACTTTTTGTCTATCTTCCTCCTTTGAATTTTTTCTAAGTGTTTGGTTTTCTTTTTGTCTTAACGACCTCGCCTTTATCCTTTTGCAGCTTCTGGGGTACGCTGGCTTTCTTCGAGTTCGGGTGGCGAGGCGGACTGAGTTCCGAGCGAAGGCCCTAGAAGCCATAGAAAAAACAAAGGCCATGTGCTCGGAACTGGCTGTCAAGAACCTGTAGCTGGCCCAAGCTGCGGAGAAGGAAGTTGCCGCCCTTCGGGAGGAGTTCCAGAAAGAAAAAGATGAACTTTTGAGGGATTGCTCCCAGAAAATTTTTGACCTCGGCTCCCAAGTGGTGGAGCTGATCTCGGCAAATGAGGTGCATCAGAAAGAAAAGTCAGAAGTCGAAGGTCTTCTGGCGAAGGCGCTTGCTGAGAAGGCTGCGCTCCAAGCCGAGGTCAATGCTATGAAGAAAGAGCCCGAAAAGAAGAAAGTGAAGGAGCTGAAGAAGAAGATCTCAGATTTGAAGAATGACTTCGAGGAGCTTGAGGTTGAGAAAGGCAAGTCTGACCAGATGACCAAGGTCGGTTTTCAGGACGGATTCTGTCTTGTTCGGCACCAAGTCCTTCAGAGGTTTCCAGATCTGGATCTCTTTTTTCTGGAGGCCCTGGACATTCCCGAGGGACCTCGGTGGACCTGGTCTAAGATTGACCATCTGAACCTGCCTCCTTGTATTCCGGCGCCGAAGGTGGTGCAAAAGGACGCAGGAGCCGAAGACTCCCGGGACGCCGAGAAGCCTTAGTTTGTCCTAGGGTCATTGTCCTTTTTTCTCTTCTTTTTTGTACTTCTTCTTTTGGCTATCTTTTTTGTAAGCACACTTATCTCAATAAAGACCTTGAAAATTTGGCTAAGTCTTTTCCTGAGATTTTTTTGTTTTCCTTTGTCCCGAACTTTATTCGTTCAAGAGACTTCAGAAGACTTTGCCCGTGCTTATCACGGTGACCTCTTTCGCGAAATCCTGACTTGTTCAACTTATGCCAAAAAATTTTGGCTAAGTCTTTCGCCAGATTTTCTCTGTTGTCCCGAACACGTTTGCTCTAGAGACTTCGGAAAACAATACCTTCGCTTATTTTAGCCGGCCACCTTTGCGGAACTCGCACCACTCATGCTAAGAAACTTTTTGGCTAAGAAACTTTTTATACTTTAGAGAAAATTTTCCTTTCTTTGTACAGCACGGTCTTCTTTGCCGAGATTCTAAGCGTAAAATTTTCTTAAGGCGTCCGAATGCCACGTATTTTTTAATTTTACGCCTTCGGAATCGCCGAGCTTGTAGACCCCTTTTCGTACTTCGGCAAGAACCAGGTAAGGGCCTTCCCAGTTGGCGCGAAATACTCCGTGGGATGGCTTTCGAGGTGCGAATTCATTCTTTCGGAGAACGAGGTCTCCTCTCTTTATTCCTTTTGGCCTTGCGCGCAAGTTTATGGCCGCGGCCACTCTTTGCTGAAAAGCTTTTCTTCTTAGTTCGGCTATTTCTCTGTGCTCGCCGACGAGGTCGAGCTTGGTTCTCAGGCCGAGGTCATTTCCATTTTCATCAAAAACTTGCACTCGAATTGATGGTTGCACTACCTCGATTGGGATGATGGCTTCTGTACCGAAGATGAGTGAAAAAGGCGTTTCCCCTGTGGCTCTTCGGGGTGTTGTTCGGTAGCTCCACAGTACACTCTGGAGTTCGCCTGGCCATTTCCCTTTTGCTTCCCCCAGCCTCTTTTTCAGACCATCTTTTATGGTCCTATTAGATACCTCTACTTGGCCATTGCTTTGAGGATGGGCTACTGGGGCGAAGTGCATCTTTATTCCGAGGTTGTTGACAAAGTCCTGGAACCCTTTGTCAATAAACTGGGATCCATTGTCGGCTACTAGTATCCTCGGTATGCCAAATCTGCATACAATGTTCTTCCATACGAACTTCTGCACTTCTTTAGCTGAGATAGTTGCTAATGGTTCTGCCTCGACCCATTTAGAGAAGTAGTCTACTGTGACCACGCAGAACTTCACGCCTCCGGGGGCTGTTGGGAGTGGCCCGATGAGGTATATGCCCCAAACCGCGAAGGGCCAGGGATAGTCAGCCGAAGTCACCATTTTCGAGGGTGTCCTATAGATTTTTGCGTGTTTTTGGCAGCTCTCACATTTTCAGACGAAATGTCCTGCATCCTTTCTTAGGGTAGGCAAAAAATATCCTTGGCGGAGTACCACTGCGGCGAGGGCGTCAATTCCAAAATGTGAACCACAAGCGCCTTCGTGGACTTCTTCGAGGATCATTTCAGTATCCTCTTCGCCAACACACCTCTGTAAATGATTTTCATATCCCTTCCGATATAGTTCTTCGCCTATTAGGAAGAATCGCCCAGAACGTCTCCGCACTTTTGCGGCTTCAATGGGGTCTTCGGGGAGCGCGTTGTCCGCAAGATACCTCTTTATTGGATCTTTCCAGCCCTTTTCTGAAGTTACTATGCTCAGTACTTCAATGCTCGGGTGGTTTAGTACCTCGGTGTATGTTTTTGCCTTTGCCAGGCAATCTGCTTCGGTGTTTTCCCGACGAGGTACATTTTTGATGCGTATGGTGTCGAACTCTCGAATGAGCTTCGTCACCAGTTCATGGTATTTTGCCAAAATTGGGTCTTTCGCGCCGTAGTCCCCTGCCGTTTGCCGAACTACCAGCTGGGAGTCACTGTGAGCCTTCAAGTTTCTTATTCCAATTTTTCTGGCCAGGCGCAACCCTGCTATCAGAGCTTCATACTCAGCCACATTATTGGTGGCGCTGAAGCTGAACTTGATGGCCTTTATCACCTCTAGACCTTCGGGTCCTCTGATGATTACCCCGGCTCCTTGGTGTTCGGAACCTGAGGCTCCATCCACATGCAGCGTCCATTCTGGCTCACCTTCGCCAGGATCCGGGTGGCTATCTTCGGTGGTAGGTACTTCGGCGATGAAGTCAGCCAGTGCTTGAGCTTTTATGGCTTTCCGAGGTTCATAAACAATGTCGTGTTCGCCAAGCTCTATACACCATTTGGAAAGCCTTCCCGAATGATCAACTTTTTTCATAACATCCCGTAGAGGCAGACTACTTCGGACGATGATGGGGTGAGCCTGAAAGTATGGCCGCAATCTTCTTCCTGCCAGCACCAAGGCATATATGGCTTTTTGGAGTAATGGATACCTGACCTCGACGCCGTGCAGGGATTTGCTTACGTAATAAACTGGCCATTGTCTCGGCCCTTCCTCTTTCACAAGGACCGAGCTCACTGCTTTTTCTGAAACAGCGAGGTACAGGATGAGGGGCTCTCCTTCACGAGGTTGTCGCAGAGTAGGCAGTCGAGACAAATAGATTTTAAGTTCTTCCCAGGCTTTTTGGCAATCCTCATTCCAAGGATGGTCACCATCCCCGAGGTCATTTTCTCTTTTTGCTGCCTTAGTAAGGACTTTGAAGAATGCCCGACACCGATCTCCGTACCTGGAGATGAACCTGCTAAGAGAGGTTATCCTTCCAGTGAGTCTCTGCACGTCTTTCACTGTGACAGGAGTTCAGAATTCGAGCAGAGCCTTAATTTTTTCTGGGTTAGCATCAATGCCCCTTTCTGATACCATGTAGCCCAGAAATTTTCCCGAGGTCACGCCGAAGACGCATTTTTCGGGGTTAAGTCGAATTCTGAATATTCTGAGTTGCTGGAAGGTTTCCTCTAGGTCTGTGACATGGTCTTTAGGCATCTTACTTTTGACTATCATGTCATCAACGTAGACTTCCATGTTCCTCCCTATTTGGTTATGAAAGACTTTGCTCATCAGCCTTTGGTAGGTGGCTCCTGCATTTTTGAGCCCGAAGGGCATCCTAGTGTAACAATATGTTCCACCTTCGGTGATGAACGCAGTTTTTTCTTCATCTTCGGGATCCATCCTTATTTGATGATACCCACTGAAGGCGTCGAGGAAGCTTAGGAGCCCATATTCGGCAGTTGAGTCGACCAACTGGTCTATCGGTGGGAGAGAATAGGAATCTTTCGGCCAGGCATCGTTCAAGTTTCTGAAGTCGATGCACATCTGAAGCTTACTACTCCCTTCTTTTGTAGCAATAACCACATTGCTTAGCCATTTGGGGTACTTGACCTCCCTAATTACGTTTGCGTCCATCAAGCGCTGTACTTCGGTTTTGATGAATTTACTTTTGTGGACCAAGATGCCTCACTTCTTTTGCCGGACAGGTTTTGCTTCCGGGCTTACTTTAAGGCTATGTTGTATTATGCGAGGGTCTACTCCTAGCATATCCTTTGGCGAGTAGGCGAACAGTCCTTTATTCATCAGTAGAAAGGATACAAGGTTTTTCTTGTCACCTTCGGCCAAATTTTTCCCTATTTGGGTATTTTGGCTGGGGACAAGTTCTACTTCTTCCGTTTCTCCTTCTGCAAGCTTTTCCGCCCCGCCCATTTTTGGTTCTTCGGTGGGTAGTGTCCCTCCTGCTAAGGTTTGTGCGAAGTTGGCTGCTGGGGCCTTTCGGGCTTTGACGAACACCTTTCTGAGCTCGGCTTGGTTGATGAAAATTTCGGCGTCTCCGTCCTTGGTGGCGAAGGTGACTGTTAAGTACTTCACATCTGGGCAAATGTGCAAATTCCCTTGTGTTTGCCTTCCAAGGATGGCGTTGTATGATGAAATGACATCCATGACAATGAACCTCGTCATTGTGGAGCCAAAAATTTCTCCTTTTCCGTTGATCGAACTCCCTCTCATCATCAGGGGAAGCTCGATCCAGCCGAGGACGGGCAGCTCTGAGGGTCCTATTCCAAAGGTTGGTGAAGTAACAGGCTTGAGGTCGATGCTGGATATTCCCAAGCTTAGGAGCAGATGTGAGAATAGGACGTCGGCGTTTGATCCATCGTCAAGCAATACCCTTTTGACGTCCCAATTCCCTATTCTTGCCATGACCAACAATGGGTCGTCATGAGGGAAAATGACGGAGGAACCATCTCTTCGGGTGAGTTTTTTCGATGGGCTTTGGTACTCCATTGTTGCTATTTCCCTAGCTTTCCTCTTTCTCCCCGAGGATGGCAGTCCAGTGGTGATGGTTTGTATTACCCCCGCCGAAGGTGGGAGGTGCCTTTTTGGACTTCGGTTCCTCCTTCTGTCGGAGTCATACTCATCTTCATCAGCCTTTCCTTCCTCCTCTCTCCTTGCCTTCGGCGAAGGCATTCGCAGATAGCGCCGCAGTTGACCTTGCTTAATCAGCGACTCGATGTACTTCTTCAACTGGAAGCAGTCTTCGGTGTCGTGACCGTGGTCGCGATGAAACTGACAAAACTTCTTCATATTCTTTTTGTTGTCAGCGGTCATTGCCTTCGGTCGCTGAATCTGGGACCCCTGTTTCTCCATTGTCATGAGGATGTTGGTCCTTGTGGTGTTCAGGGGTGTAAAGTTCGGAGGAGGCTTCCTTCCCCTGAACCTCCGAGGTCGTCCTGTTTGCTCTGTCAGATACTTGGCTTGCTGGCTTGATCCTTTGGGACGGGAATGTTCATTCTTTGGCCCCTCCATTCTTAGCTCTTCGGCTGTCATATGCTGCTCGGCTCTTCAGAAAAATTCACCGAGCGTGTCTGGGGGGTCTTTGGAAAACTCGTAAAATAGCTGTGAGTCCCTCCGAAGGCCCCGTATCATGGCGAGGATGCGTATTTCTGGCCGAAAGTCTGGAACACTTAGGGCCTCTCGGTTAAATCTTTCGACATAGTCACGGATGGTTTCCCCGTTCCTCTGTGCTATGTCGAACATCTGCACCGGCATCTTCGCCGTAGGACGACTTCCAATAAACTGCTGGGTGAAGGCAGTGGATAGCTCCTGGAACTCTCTGATGGTTCCTGGGGCCAGAGAGTTATACCATACTGTAGCAGGGCCGGCAAGGGTGACCTCGAAACATTTGCATAGAGTGGCATCGTCAGCCCCGTGCAACATCATGCTCCGCTTATACTTCGTCAGATGGGCCTGTGGATCTGTTCGGCCATCGTACGTTTCTAGCCGAGGTACCCGGAAATCACTGGGCATGGCTGCCTCGACTATTGTTCGGGTGAACGGTGACTCATCGCCACAGAAAGTTTCAGATAGTCTGGCCCAGACAGGTCTGCGGGCTACCTGTTTTTCCACCCTTTCCAACCTCGCCAATATTTTCTCCACAAGGAGTGTGGCGCTGGGCTCTTCTTCGGGGAAAGGGGATCGTCGGCATCTCTTCGGGGATGGGGACCTCGCCTCAGGTGACGAGCTCCTTTGGTGTGGGATTTTGGGTCGCTTGGACTCCGTTCGTCCCACAAGCCGTGCCCCGAGGGGCATGTTTTCCGTTGAAGATTCCTCTCGCGGGTCTCAACTTCCCGAAGTATGATGAGCTGATTTAGAACTTATATCTCGAGGGTGCGCTGGCGAAGGAGGCCTCTGGGCCTGAGTCTGTTGTGGCCACCTTCTGTCTATCTGCTATGCCATTTCGGCCACAACAGAACGCTGGAACTCGCGTAGAAAACTCATGGTGATGACCAGAGGACGTTCTTCCTCAGGCAAGGAAGTCCCTGGAAGGGTTTGCTCAGTAGCTGATTGGACTTCAGGCGCGGACTCGGACCTCGAAAGTCCCTTATCCTTAGAACACCAAGTTTCCCCTGACCTCTTGTACTTCATGCTCGGAGTACGACATCGACAGGGGAGGCACTTCGCTTTTTAGGCGATAAGCCCTGTTCGGACAGGTGTCGCCTATCCGGATTTCGGTATTCTCGAGATTCTCAACTCATTCACTTTTCCCGCCATAGGCTAATGGAACGATGCGTCTTGAAACTAGGTGTGTCAGTCTCGAGCAATGTGCCTGAGCTTTCTGGATGCCAGAAAAATGAGACCTTGTTGCTGACGATAGGTGACATGTGGCAGGCATCAGCTGGGATGGGCACATCTTTTCATGCACGAGGAGCAATTATGGCGACGCTTCACCTTCACGCAGTATTTATGACGGCCTATTGGCTACTCTTTTTCGATCTATAAAAGCCTTCCTCCCGTCATACTCTTCATTTGTGTTTCTTTGCTCTCGCTTTGCTCTTGTTTTTCCTTCCTTTTTTGCGGCGGAGCGATTTCCGGTGATCTTTCACGATGGCGTCCTCAAACCCAGACTTTGGCAAGTCTTTTGCTGGGTTCTGACTTCTAGAGTTCCTTTCGTTTCTTTGCTTTTCTTTTCATTTCCCCGAAGTCATTTTTCTGTCTACCATGCCTATTCCCGAAAGCTGGCAACCTCTTATGTCTCACCCTTGTTGCACCACTCTTGAAAAATTAGAAAAATGGAAGACCAAATTTTTCCTTCCCTCTTATGCCATCACAAGGTTACCTCGCCTTGGCCAGTTTTGCTTTATGAATCGAGGTGATGAGGTTACCGTTTTTTCGAGCCCAACTGAAGGCCGAACTTCGGTTTCCTCCTGCGAAGATGATTTATGACTTTTGCCAATTTTATGGCATAGCCGTGAATCAGCTTCCTCCGAACTCATACTGCTATTTTAATGCCTTTCTCTGCATGTGTGGGATCTTCAGGGTAGAACCCCATTTCATCCTGTTCATGCAGTACTATAAGCTCTATCCGATTTCGAAGGGTGGCTTTTATTTCATGCTACCTCGGGGATCTGGGTGCAAGAAATTTACGTTCACCTTCGCTACCAAGGATAGCTGGCGAGGGTGGCAAAGGAAGTTCTTCTTCCTGAAGGTGGCGGAGGCCTGGTCGCACGCCCTGACTAAGTGGGCTTAGGGAAAGTTGGAGGCGGATGTCACGAACCCCAGGAAGTTGCTAACTCCTGAGTTGGCAGCTAGGTTTGGGGACTTTGACAGACGAATCCATGCTGTCGCTGACTGGGATGCCAATGTCCCTCCACGCTCTCTCTACCCTTTCCCGATCATGTGGAAACTCATGACCGAGGACGTCCTTCGGGAGTTGGGGGTGGTTGCGGAGCATAAGATGGATCTCGGCATGCCGGATCCTACTACCGAGAGGAAGAACTCTCGGCTGGTGAGACTCCTTCGGAGTGAGCTCACTTTCGAAGCCTTTTCTGAAAGTAAGTATCTTTCAAAAAAATTTCAACATAAGTGCCTGTGGACTTACACTTATTTTTTGTCTCTTTTTCAGAGATGGGCAAGGAGTCTGCCGCCTACTATAGATCCTTCTTCCTTGGTCAGTCCAAGAAGGGAGAACAAATGAAGAAGAGGTGCAAGGCTTCTGGTTGTGAGGTGTCTTCCGCCAAGAAGACCAAGAAGGCTCCTGGTGGCGGATCAGCTTCCGCCAAGAAGACCAAGAGGGACACCCCTCCTCCCTCCCCGAAGGACGTTTCGGAGGAGAGGGATGTCACTGCTACCTCGACTGAGGTTGTAACTTTTTCCCCGCCTAAAATGGCCGGGGAGGTTTTTGTCGAGGTGGCCATTCCTGTGCCTCTGAGTCCCACCATGTCAGTGGATTTGTTGGGCTCTTCGGAGGATCTTCCTGTTGGAGAATTAGAGAAACGCCGAAGAGCCAAGGGCAAACATGTTCCTGCCGACGTGGAGAAGATTGGTGACTCTGATGACGACTGTGCCGAAGTCACGGCAGGTTTGTCTATTTCCTCCTGCAATCTCACATTTTTTATAACCAAGGAAAATTTACCTGATGAGATGTTTCTTTTTGTAGAGGATTTGGCGCCCCTACCTTGGAAGATTGAGCACTCCCGAAGGCGGGATCTTCGGGATTCCCACGTCCCGAAGGGCAAAGTCCCAAGGGAGCCGTTCTGGTCTTTCACGGAGGACATGAACTTGTTCTCCGAGGACTGCTTGGAAATGGCTCCCCAAATGGCGAGGGGCGTGCTTACTCAGGCATCCTTCAAGGCAGTCGCTGAGGAGTGTGTCTCCGAGGATGCCCTTGCGGAAAAATTTTCCCAGCATACTGCTCAGGTAACCTTTCGGGCTTCTCACTTTTGCTCCCACCTTTTCTGCTTAAGTGCTCTGGCTTTCCTTCCACTTTTCCTTCCACTTTTCACTGACTGTCTTTCTTTTTTGCAGCTTTTGGGGTATAGTGGATACCTCCAAGGTTGGGCAGCAAAGCAGTCTTCAGTCCGAGCTTGGGCCGAAGGTAAGTTGGAGAAGGCCAAAGTTTTCTGCGCCAACTCGGTGTTGACGAACACCAAGCTGAGCGAAATATGCAAGGAGAAGGTTGCCAGTCTTCAGGAGGAATTCTTGAAGGGCCAAGAGGAGCTCTTGAAGGATTTTTCCAAGAAGATGTCCAACCTTGGCGATAAGTTAATCAGCCTGACTTCGTCCAATGAGGCCTTCTGAAAGGAAAAAGAAGGGAGTCTGCCCTTTTGGCGAAGGCGATGGCTGAGAATGCCGAACTCCAGGCCGATGTCGGTTTGCTGAAGGAGAGTTCGAAGGAGAAGAAGAAAACTGAGGAGCTAGAGAAGGAGATTTCCGACCTTCAGCATGAGGTTTTGGATCTTCAACATGAGGCAGACGAGTTGGACATTGAAAGAGGCAAAGCCGTCCAGATGTCCAAGGTTGCTTTTCAGGAGAGTTTCTACCTTGCTCGTTATCAATTTCTGAAGAAGTATCCGGACCTTGATCCTTCTTTTCTGGCTGCCCTGGATATTCCCGGAGGGCCTCGGTGGATGTGGTCAAGAGTCGAGTTCCTCAACTTGCCGCCGCTTCCTCCTGCACAGAAGGCTGTGGCGAAGAGCTCAGGAGCCGGAGCTTCCCATAACGTCGGGGTCCCTTAGATATTCTAGGACCTTTGCCTTCTTCTTCTTCTTTGTACTTTCCTTTTTGTAATCTTCTTCTTGTATCAAGGTCTTCTTCAATGGATTAAATCTTCATAATTTTGGCTACGTCTTTGTGAGCTTTTTTGTTTCCCAATTGTCCCGACCACTCTCGGTCAAGGGACTTCGGTACCTTACTTACTTGCTTCGTCGACCATTCTTTGGGTGAACTTTCGTAGCGAACGATGTTCCTTTCAGGCAAATTTCAGCCAGTCCTTTGCCGACCGTGTTCTGTAGACTTGCCCTCTTTTGGGCGTATAACCCCAACTATCTTCAGAAGGAACATGAGAGTTTCGGGAGTCTATGCTTCAGCTTTGTTCGGCGAACATTCTCATACAGGGGAAAACTTTCTGTACTTAGACAAATTTCTGGCTTGCACCATTTCTTGTCTAAAAATTCTAAGTATAGAATTTCTTTAAAGTGCCCAAGTGCCTTGTACTTTTTCAGTTTTTCTCCCTTCGGTGTTGCCAAGCTTGTCTGCTCCCTTTTGGACTTCATTTTTAGGACCGAACAGGGCCATTTCCCGTTTGGCCGAAGTACCTCATGAGGTTCTAATTCGGCTTTTTGTGGGCAAGGTCTCTTTTTCCTTGTTTCTTTTGGCATATCATGTAGGTTTGCACTTGCCGGAAAGGCCTCCTTTCGAGCTCGGCCGTTTCTCAGTGTTTGGCAATGAGGTTACTTTCTCTTTCACTAAACATCTGTATGCTGGCCGAACTACTTCAAATGGATAATGGCTTTCTGTGCTGGGGATAAGTGAGAAAAAGTGTCTTCTCCTTGGTCCCTCAGGGAGTTGTCTGATAACTCCTTGGTACAGTAGGAAGTTTTCCTGGCCACTTTCCCTTTGCATCTCTCAGAGTCCCTCTTTTAAAGCTCTTTTGGCCACCTCTGTCTGTCTGTTGCTTGGGGGCTGAGCTAATGGGCTAAAGTGCCTTTTTATTCCGAGGTCGGTGACGAATTCTTGAAACCTTCTGTCCTTAGACTGGAAATCATTATTGGCCTTTGTCACCGTCGGCATGCCAAATCAGCATATCATGTTCTTCTGGGCGAACTTTCTGTGCACCTTTTGCCGGCATGGTTGCTAGAAATTCTGCCTTAGCCCACTCAGTGAAGTAATTTTCTGCTTCACATCTTCGGGTGCTGTCTGGAGTGGCTCGGGACAATCTTTCCGAGGTTATCCACTCTGAAGGCAATCTTCAAGTGTTGGCATGTCTTTGACCATTTTCATGCCTCTCGGACGAGTTGTCCTGCACCCTTTTTACCGATATATATTCTAATAATGAAGTTGCATACCTTCGCCTGCATAGTTTTTCTTTAGTCAGGAAATGTCGTCCGAAACGTCTCTGCACTTTTCTGCCTCTTGATGAGGATTTTCAGGACTCTTTGGTTGCGAGATTGCTCTATGTAGGATCTTCCCACCTTTGGTTGCGAGTCCCCTTTGTTGGTTTCAGCCTTTCTTACTTCTGGGATTTCGGCGATCTAGTCTGCCAGTATTTGGGCACTTATTGCCCTTCTAGGCTTATACGGGATGTAGTACTCTTTGAGTTCAATGCACGATTTTGATAGTCTTTTTCCGAATGCTCTACTTCTTTTTGCGACGTCGTGCAAAGGCGACTCACTACGGACAGCAGTAGCGCGTCCAGGGAAGTAGAGTTGAAACCTTCTGCCCATACGTCAAGTTGTAGACAACCTTTCGGGGCAATGGGTTTTGACTTCGTTTCCGGGGAGATGGCGATTCTTTCCTCGGGTGCGGAATTCTTTCAGGGAGGTCTGGGTCATCCCGACCCTGCTTTTCCTGTAGTTCATACTTTGGGGGTTATGCTTCCCGTCGAGGACTCATCTCGTTAGCCTTCGTTTCCCATGCTTTTGCGAATTGACGCAAGACTCTCTTCCTATCGAGGTACCGATGGAGAAGGCGTTCAGACTGAATTTTGCTGTGGCTTTCTCTGGCTTGACTACTGCGTCTTTTTGGCCACGCCAGAGCATGGGAATTCGCGCAGGCAGCCTTTGGCGATAGTCAGGGGGCTTTTGCGCTTGGACCGGGAAATTCCTGCTGCCATTTTTTAGTTGCCGGTTGAATTTCTGGCGCGGATGGGCACGTCGGGAGTCCCTTTTGTCCTTAGAACGCCGAGTTTCAACGACGGCAACCTGGGAGTGGTTTCCCACAGACGGCGCCAGAATAATGCTATTCGTGGCAGAGCCAGCATCTGATGTGGTCCGGTTAGGCGGAGCCAGCATCTCCACTGTGTGCAGTAGTGTGGGCAGCAAGGGGTCCCGGAGGTGCGAAAGGAAGGCGTCCAGGGTGGATCTCCTTAACGGATGGTCGGTAGCTTCTTGGTCCCGTGGTAGGTGAGGGCGGGAGGTACCTCCGGTGTGGGGGTGAGCCTGGAGGAGTGGTTCCTCAGGGAGACCTGGTTGAAACACTCAGAAAACAAGGGTTAGGAAGCCCCCGGAGTGATTTTCCGGGGGGAACCTCCGATGCCCAAATCAGTGCTTAGAGAGAGAGGACGACGTAGTAATAAGCACAAGAGGCGCTTGCCTGGCAGAGATCCTTCTGAGGGCTGGAGGGAAGAGCCTTCAGGCGGAGAGAGGAGAGCGTCCTCCGTTTTCCAGCCTTTCTGTCCATTTTCTTTCCTCCAGAAGAGAGCCTAGCCCCCCTTTCTGTGACCATTTTCTTTGTATAAAAGAAAGGGGGTGACCTGTTTGGATTATGACACGTGTTCGACACGTATATGGTCGGATGGTGTACTTCCGAGCGTGGAGGACCCTAGCCACCTGTAGGCTCATCGGGCCGCGAGCTGTAGCCCTTCGTGACAGGACATCAGACTGCGACGGCGTGCCAGAGCGTGCCTGAAGGTGGCGTATCAGAGTGTGCCTAAAGGTGGCGTATCAGAGAATGCTTGAAGGTGGCGTATCAGAGACGTAAGTGACAGGAGTGTCAGAGACTCCTTAATTGCTCTTGCCGTACAACCGAGGTCCCTCTAGTTGATGTCTTAGTTCGGGATGAAGGGCCTTCTCCTGGAGTCAGGCTAGTATTTTGGCAATTCCATCTTCGGGGGGCTTTCTCCCGTGGAGGGTGGTCAGTTCTTCTCCCCTGAAGCTGGCTTGGTCACCGTCCCTAAGGAGGCAATACGCTAGTTCCCGAAGCTGGTTTTGGCAAGCTACCGAGGTCGTATGCCACAGGTGTATGACTTCCTTTATTTCGGAGTCCTTTCCGAGGTCCCAAACCTCAGGTGTCTGGCTCCCTCTTTCCCGTGGTCGGTAGGTGGTCAGGGTGATAGCACTTTGGCTATCAGTTCGGACACCGAAATGGCCAGAGTCACCCTTTTCGGATGAGAGTCTCTTTAACCCAGAACGTTTGTTCTTGCTAAGATAATGGCATTATCTTTTCAGGAGAGGTGTCTGGTGTTCCCGAGGTTGTCTCTTTAGTTAAAGTGTGTCCGTTCCAGGCTTTTTAATTCTTGTCAGTGGACCGTCATGTCTACTTGATGCGTTTCCTTGGGAAGGGCCTAAGTCTGACAGCTGTCAGGGGCGTGCCCTCGTTTCCCGCACTGGGGGAGACGTGTCACCTGGTCACTGGGGAATGGTCGCATCTGTTTCATCAGACGTGCCTCTTCACCTTCGAGGGGCAATTATGGCGACGCTTTGCCTCCCTCCTTCGACCTATAAATCCCCTCTTCCTCATTAGTTTTTTTCACACTTACGTTCTCTTGCTCTCTTCTGCTCTCAAATTTTCTCCTTTTTTTCTTATAGCGGCGCTAGTGGCGATGTGTTTTCCGGCAATTTTTTACAACGGCATTCAAAAATCCCGACTTCGGCAAAATTTTTGGTGGGTTTTCCTTCTCAAAGTTGTTCATTTTTTTGTTTTTATAGCCTTTTCTTCTTTTCCGTAGTCATCTCCTTCTTTTGAAGTCGTTCTTCGGCATTGTTTCCTTCTTTTTTTTAGCCTTTCTGAAGTTAGGTTTCTTTCTTCCAAATGTCTTCCCCCGTTCCGCTCATGTCTGTTCAGACTGTCCCCGAAAGTTGGCTTCCTCTTAATTCTCATCCGAGTTGTACCACTTCGGAGAAGTTAGCGAAGTGGACAACTAAATTCTTTCTCCCTTCTTACTCGGTTATCAGGCTACCTACTCCTGGCCTGTTCAGTTACATGACGAGGTGACTGTTTTTCGGGCCCAATTGAAGGTCGGACTTTGGTTTCCTCCACTGAAGATGATTTGCGACTTCTGCCAATTTCATGGCATAGCCGTGAATCAGCTTCCTCCCAACTCTTACTCCCACTTCAATGCTTTCCTTTGCATGTGTTGGGTTTTTAAGATAGAACCACACTTTTTTTTTTAATGCAATGCTACAAACTCCACCCCGTCCCGAAGGGTGGCTTCTATTTTTTTTCTTCCTCGGGGTTCCGAGAGTAAGAAGTTTACATTTACCTTCAACACGAAGGATAGTTGGCGAGAGTGGCAGAGGAAGTTCTTCTTCCTGAAGGTGGCTGACCAGTGGGAGCACATTCCAACCAACTGGACGTGGGGGACTCTATTTATAGATGTAGTTGACCCTAGAAAATTGCTAACCCTAGAATTGGAGGCCCAGTTCGAGGAGTTTGATAGCAATATTCGGGCTGTCGCGGACTGGGACCCCGAGGTCCCCCCCGTTCCCTGTACCCCTTTCCCATCAGATGGAGCTTAATGACCGAAGAGGTCCTTTGGGAACTAGGGGTGATCAAAGAGCATGTTACCAACCTGAACATGCCGAAACCTCTTTTTGACGGAAAGAAGTCGTGGTTAGAAATGCTCCTTCGGGGCGAACTCACGTACTCGGCCCTTAAAGAAAGTAAGTTCCTTTCCAAATTTTTCATTTCTATCTGTGCGTACTTACACTGATATTCTTCTTTTTGCAAAGATGGGTGACAAATCTGCCGCCTTCTACAAGTCCCTCTTCCTCGGCCAGGCCAGGAAGGGGGAGCAGACCTGCAAGAAGGTGGCGGCGAAGAGAAAAAAACCATCTGGGGTATCATCTTCGGCTTCGAGGTCGAAGAAAATGAAGGAGGACCTCATTCCTTCACCTCCCGAAGATGACGTGAGGACTGAGGACCAGACCCATGTTTAGGAGGATCCACCCTCGGAACCAGCGATCCATTCTACTCCCCTTAGTCCCAGCACCGCGGTGGAGACTTTGAGGACCTCAGTTAGGGGGTTTTCGGTCGAGGAGCTAAAGGAGTGCCGAAAAAGGAAAGGTAAAAATGTCCCCAATGAGGTCCTTGAAGTTAGCGACTCCAAAGGCGATGACGTAGAGCTTCCACCAAGTTTGTCCCTTAGCCATTCTTCTATGAGTTTGGGAATTTTTGGTGTTTTAGATCTTATAGACGAGTGGCTAAGGGATAACATACTGATGGAACTTTGACAGGACTTTGCAGGTGAAGCAGTGCAGGTTCCCTGGGTGGAAGATCAAACCCGGAAGAGGACTATTCGGGATGCCAAAATCCCAAAGGGAAAGATCCCGATGGAGCCCTTCTGGTCGTTCACGGAGGACATGAACTTGTTCTCCGAGGATAGCCAGAAGATGGCTCCTCAGATGGCGCCTGGAGTCATCACGCACGCCACTTTTCAGTCTCTGACTGAAGAGTGTCCGAATGAGGTGATCCTCTCCGCGAGGATGACTGAGCAGGCTGCCCAGGTAAACTCCTACCCTTTTGATAGTTAGCGATTTTTTTTTTTGCCTCATGTTCCTTATTCAAGATCTCCTTTTTGCAGCTTTTGGCGTGCACGGGGTACTATCGAGCTTGTGCAGCTAAGCAAACTTCGGTCCGGACTCGCTCCAAGGAGTCTATGGCGAAGGCCAAGGAACTCTTGGCTCGCTCTGTCGTTAAGTACGGGGAACTAAATAAAATAGCCAAGGAGGATCTGGCCAATCTTCAGGAAGAGATGCTCAAAAGCCAATGGGAGCTTATCCAAGACTTTTCTGCGAAGATGTCAGACCTTGGAGCGAGGTTGATAGCCATGACCTTGGCCAATGAGGTTCTTCAAAAGGAGAAAGACGATGCTGTTGCCCAAGTGGCGAAGGCCTTCGATCTCAACTCTAAGCTTCAGGCCGAGGTCGAGAGGTTGAAGAAGAAGGGAAAGAAGAAGAAGAAGAAGAAGAAGCTGGAGAAGAAGATCGTGGAGCTTCGGAAAGATATGGAGGATTTAGACGTGGAGAAGACTAAGTCTGACCAAGCAACCAAAAGGTCTTATCAGCATAGCTTCTGCCTCGCCCATCACCAAGTGTTATCAAGATTTCTAGATCTCGACCTCTTTTTCTTGGCGGCCCTGGACATCCCTGAAGGTCCATCTTAGCAGTGGTCAAAGGCAGAGTTCCTCAACCTCCCTGCTATTCCACCTTCAGCTCCCAGATCTACTGATAAAGATTCCGAAGGTTTGGAGGCCGAGGATGGTGAGGAACCGGTGGATGCCCAGAATCGCGAATAGGCCTCCTTTTTCTTCTTTCCTTTCTGTAATCCATCTGTAGTATTCTTTTTTCGGTGTTAATAAAATTTGCTTTTTTCAAACTCTGTTGTATTCGGTCAGTACTTCTTCGGAAAGCACCGTCTTTTGTGAAACTTAACCTTTGTTCGAATCATGCCTGATCAACGTTTTTTACAAAAAGGTATGGTTCGGCAATATACACGCTCGGATGCCAGCTACGGCATACATAGCATTTGTTTTCAAAAAAATTTCCAAGCTCCAGCCATGCACTTGGGGAAATTCTCCTTCGGGAACTATGTTCGACCAAGGGAAACACCTATCTTTGGGAATAACCGTCCTCGGTCATGCTTCCTTGGTGTTTTTCCATGACTTAAAATTTTTTTCCAAGTGTCCATCTAGGCACTTTTAGGGGATAAACGCCTTTGGTACCAACTATCGTCGTATGCTTGCCGGAGGCTGGTCATTTTTACGAGCTTATTGCTTCTACGTACCCATGTTCGGCCTTCCGCCTCAGCCTCGGATGTTGTCATTGTTCGGCATCGGGTATGTTCAAGATTTATTTTCTCAGATGCCTTCGAAAGAAGTCTCATTACACCATGTTCGGTTAATTACCTATGGGGAGAATAATACAATTAATGCCCTTCGACATCATCGTTATGCAACATGGTGAACCTGGAGCAATAACTTCCGGTGAGAGAACACCTGGGTGGAGAAACTCCGGTGGGAGAATGGCTGCAAAGACTTAGAAAAACAAAGGTTAAGAGGTCCCCGGAGTATTTTTCCGGGGAGGAGCCTCCGACGCCCAAGTTAGCGTTTGGAAATGGGGAGTAAGTAAAGAGTGGAGAGATTTTTCCCCTTGGAGTCGGATCCCTTTACCTGGGGCGCTTCCTGAATATTTATAGGGAGGTGAACAATGGAAGTTCGTTTGACACAACCTGCCTAGATCGTGACACGTGTTCGGTCAGATGTGATCCGTACCTTCGGGGAGAGGGGGAGCATCTAGCCGACCACAGGCCGTCTGGCCAGGAGCCTAGGTCGTACAAGGGCAGCGTGGCAGAGCGTGTCTCAGGGCGGTGTGGCAAAGCGTGTCTCAGGGCGGCATGTCGGGGAACATACGAGTACAGTGTGTCAGAGGCTCCTTAATTGTTTCTACTATACTCCTGAGATCCCTTCGGTAGAAGAGAACTCTTCGGAACAAGAGGACTTCCTTTCGAGATCATTCCAGTAACCCGGGAATGTCTTCGACAAGGGTGGTCTCGTTCGGGGACGTTCTTCCCTGCTAAAGGTGATGGGTCTCTCTCTTTTGAAGCTGGTGTGGTCATCTTATCGAGGATGGCGATGCGCCGTGTTCCTGAGGTCGGTACTACCCCCTCCGGGGGTGATGAAGGATCGCCGAGGTCGGAGGTAAAAGGGGCCAGACACCCTTCTTTCCGAAGTCAGTGCTCGTGTTCCTTGCGATCGATGTCCCACTTTCCGAGGGTAGTGCTTTGCCCGAGCCTACGGGTTTGAAAGGTGACAGCACTTCGGCTATGACATGCCCCCCCTTGAAAAGTTCACTTGCCTTCTGGTTAATCTCCTGGCGATCTCGAGGTGTGCACGCTATTTATTTGTACTTTTTCTGTTGCAGGTTAGTGGACTATCGCGTCTCGTCACCAGGCATGTCAGTTTGGATAGGCGTGCCTGGGTTTTTGCAGTGTCAGAAAGCACGTCCTAGTTTCTCACGTTGGATGAAAAGTGGCACGCGACGGTTGGGGGCAGTCATGTCGGTTACAGCAGCCGTGTCTTTTTGCCTTCGAGGGTCAATTATGGTGACGATTCGCCTTCACAGGGTAGTTATGGTGATGATTCGGCTACCCCTATTCGGCCTATATAAACCCTTCCTTCCTTTCATTTGCTTTCCTTTATCCTTCTCTTGCTTTTATCTGTCTTTGAGCTTTTCCTTCTTTTCCCTCTTTTCACGGCGGTGCGATTTTCGGCGACCATCTACAACGATGTCTTCTAATTTCAACTTCGGCAAGCATTTTGGTTGGTTTTTTTTCCCAAGGTCCTTCGGTCGTTTCGGTTTCTATTTTTTTGAGTCCCTAAAGCTTCTTTCTTTTTTCCCGAAGTCCTTTGACTCTCTTTCCGAAGTCCCTTTCTCTTGCGGAACATGTCTTCCCCTGTTCCTCTTATGTCCGTCCAACCCATCCCCGAGAGCTGGCAGCCTCTCATGTCTCACCCCTGTTGCTCCACTTCGGAAAAGTTAGCGAAGTGGACGACCAAGTTCTTTCTTCCCTCTTTTGCCACCACCAGACTACCTCATCCTGGTCACTTTAGCTTTATGAACAGTAGGGATGAGGTTACCGTCTTCCGCGCCCAACTGAAGGCCGGACTTCGGTTTCCTCCACCGAAGATGATTTACGACTTTTGCCAATTCCATGACATAGCCATGAATCAGCTTCCGCCCAACTCCTACTGTTACATCAACGTCTTTCTCTGCATGTGTGGGGTTTTCAAGGTGAAACCCCATTTTATCATTTTCATGTAGTACTACAAGCTCTATCTGTTCCCGAAAGGCGGCTTCTATTTTATGTTGCCTCGGGGGTCTGGGAGCAAAAAATATATGTTCACCTTCGGCACTAAAGACAGTTGGCGAGGGTGGCAAAGGAAGTTCTTCTTCCTGAAGGTGGCGGAGGCATGGTCGGGCATGCCAACTAGGTGGGCTTGGGGGAAGCTCAAGACGGACGTCGTGACCCAAAAAAGTTGCTAACTCCTGAGTTAGCAGCGAGGTTTGACGACTTCGACAGCCGTATCCGGGCTGTCGCTGACTGGGATGCTGAGGTTCCACCGCGCTGCTTGTATCCCTTCCCCATTAAATGGGACCTCATGACCGAGGAGGTCCTTCAGGAGCTGGGGGTGCTCAAGGAGCATAAGACGGACCTCGACATGCCAGCTCCTGCCGCCGACGGGAAGAAGTCCTGGCTGGTGATGCTCCTTCAGGGGGAGCTTTCTTACAAAGCCCTTTTTTAGAGTAAGTTTCTTTCCCATTTTTAGCATAAGTATCCTTTTGGACTTACACTGATATTTCCCTGCTTTTTCAGAGATGGGCGATCAGTCGGCCGCTTTCTACAAATCCCCCTTCCTCGGTCAAACCGAGAAGGGGGAACAGACGAAGAAGGGGGCCCCAAAGCGGCGTAAGACATCTGGGGGTGGTCCATCTTCGGCTAAGAAGGCGAAGAAGGACCCCCTTCCCCCGCCTCCAGAAGATGTTGTGGAGGCCGAGGATCAGCCCGAGGTCCAGGCCGACCTACAACCGGAGCTTGCCGTCAGCTCCATCCTCCGGAGTCCCACCACTTCTACGGACCTTCTAGGCTCTTTGACAGGGGGCCCTTTTGCTGAGGAACTTGAAGAACGCAGAAGGAGCAAAGGCAAACACGTCCCTGTCAAAGTGGAGGAGGTTCGGGACTCTGACGATGACGTCGCCGAGGTGCCACCAGGTTTGTCCCTTAGACAACTTTTAGTGCTCTCAATCTTGTTGATATATGACTAAGGAACCGTGTCTTAATGGAACTGTGCCTTGACTTTGTAGAGGAATTGGCGCCCTCGGCATGGATGGTGGAGCATGCCCGAAAGTGGGCCCTTCGGGACTCTTATATCCCGAAGGATAAGGTCCCGATGGAGCCTTTCTGGTTTTTACGAAGGACATGAATTTGTTCTCGGAAGACTGCCAGCAAATGGCTCCCCAAATGGTGAGGGGCGTACTCACCTAGGCTTCCTTTAAGTCTGTGGCCGAAGAGTGCGCGAATGAGGAGATCCTCGCCGCGATGATGGCCGAGCATGCTGCCCAGGTACTCCTTTAGACCCTTTTTTCTTTCTCCCAAATTTTCTAAGTGTTTAGCTTTCCTTGTGCAATTTTACAAAGTGTTCTATTCTCCTTGTTTTTGCAGCTCTTGGGGTATAGTGGATACTTTAGAGTTTGGGCAGCAAAACAATCTTCGGTCCGAACTTGGACCAAAGAACGCCTGGGGAAGGCGAAGGTGTTCTGTGCTAACTCGGTCGTCAAGAACGCTGAATTGAGCAGAATTGCCAAGGAGGAGGTCGCCAACCTTCGGGAGAAATTTCTGAAGGGCCAGGAGGAGCTTTTGATTTGTCCCAGAAAACGTCTAACCTCAGCGCGAAGGTTGTCGAGCTCAATTCTTCCAACGAGGCCTATCAAAAGGAAAAGAAAGAAGATTCCACTATCCTGGCGAAGGCCCTTGCCAACAATGCTGCCCTTCAGGCCAAGGTCAAGGCCCTGAAGAAGGAAACAAAGAACAAGAAGAAGACGAAAAAGTTGGAGAATGAGGTGGCCGATCTGCAAGGCGAGGTGGAAGACCTATCGGTCGAGCTGGACAAGGCTAACCAGGCAACCAAGGTCGGCTTGCAAGATGGCTTCTGCCTGGCTCAACACCTAGTCTTGGCCAAATATCCAGACCTCGAGCTCTCCTTCCTGGCTGCCCTGAACATTCCCGAGGGACCTCGCTGGACCTGGTCGAAGATTGAGTTCCTCAACCTGGCCTTCGCCCCCCCTCCGGCGCTGAAGGATGCTGGGGACGGAGCTTCTCACGATGCCGGGGTCCCTTAGGTGTTTAGGGCTTTTACTTTGTCTTCTTCTTTATCTTTGTGATCTTCTTCTTGTACTCTCCTTTATGTAATAAAGCCTTCTCCATAACATTCTTTCTTTAAAATTTGGCTAAGTCCCCAAGTAGTAATTTTCATCTCCAAGGGTTGTCTTGACCACTTTCAGTCTAGGACCCTTGGGAAGATACTTTTCGATCATCTTCGGGAAAACGCTATCTTTCACGAATACCATTTTCACAAGTACTTATTTCCACCTTGTTAGGCAAAAGTTCTTTGGTGGAGTTACCTTTTCAGAAACTTTTCTGTACTTAGAAAAAATTTTAACTGTACAATTTTCGAACAAGATTCTAAGCGTAGAACTTTTTCAAGGCATCCGAGTGCCAAGTATTTTTCAGTTCTCCACCTTCGGGATCACTGAGCTTATAGACTCCTTTCCGAACTTCGTCAAGGACCAGATAAGGTCCCTCCCAGTTTGCTCGAAGTACTCCGTGAGACGGTCTTTGGGGTTCAAACTCAGCCTTTCAGAGAACGAGGTCTCCCTTTTTTATTCCTTTTTTCCTAACGCGTAAGTTCGTGGTCACAGCCACTCTTTGCTGGAAGGCCTTTCTCCTAAGCTCGGCCACTTCTCTGTGTTCGTCAATTAGGTCGAGCTTAGTTCTTAATCCAAGGTCATTCCCTCCTTCGTTGAACACTTGTACCCTGACCGATGGCTGGACTACCTTGATAGGGATTATGGCCTCTGTGCCGAAGACGAGCGAAAAAGGCGTCTCACCAGTGGCCCTTCGGGGTGTTGTCCGATAGCTCCACAGTACACTGGGGAGTTCCCCTGGCCATTTTCCCTTTGCTTCCCTCAACCTCTTTTTCAGACCATCTTTTATGGTCCTGTTATATACCTCTACCTATCCGTTGCTCTGAGGATGAGCTACTGGGGTGAAATGTAGTTTTATGCCGAGGTTAGCCACGAATTCTCGGAACCCCCTTGTCAGTAAACTGGGTACCATTGTCGGCCACTATTACCCTTGGTATGCCAAATCGGCATATGATGTTTTTCCAAATGAACTATTGGGTATCCTTCGCCGAGATTGATGCCAAAGGCTCCGCCTTGATCCACTTAGTGAAGTAGTCCACGGCAACTATGCAGAACTTTACCCCTCCAAGTGCAGTCGGAAGTAGCCCGATGAGGTCAATACCCCAGACGACGAAGGGACAAGGGTAATTCGCTGAAGTTATTTTCTCCGAGGGTAACTTTTGGATGCTAGTGTGTCTTTGGCACTTGCCACATTTTCGGACGAATTACCTTGCATCCTTTCTTAGGGTAAGCCAAAAGTATCCTTGACGAAGTATTACTCCGGCGAGGGCATCTGTTCCTATGTGGGAACCACAGGCCCCCTCATGAACTTTTTCAAGGATTGTTCTGATATCCTTTTTCACTTATGCACCTTTGCAAGGGACTTGCATACCCTCGTCTGTATAGTTCATCCCCGATGAGGAAGCATTTCCCAGAGCGCTTTCGCACTTTTGTGGCCTCGGTGGTGTCTTCGGGGAACGCCGAAGTTGCCAGGTATTTCTTGATGGAATCTTGCCATCCTTTTTCCGAGGTTCCTATGCACATTAACTCCATGCTAGGTTGTTTTAACACCTCGGTGGGTTCCTTGGATTTGGCCAAGGTATCAGCCTGAGCTTTATCTCTTCGAGGCACGTTTTCTATTTGTACCGAGTCGAACTCTTTAATGAGTTTCTTGACGAGGTCATGGTATTTTGCCAAGGTTGGATCCTTTGCAGCGTAATCTCCTTTCATTTGCCGGACTACTAGCTGCGAGTCGCTGTGGGCCTTAAGGTTTTTTACACCAACTCTTCTAGCCAGCTTTAGTCCTGCGATGAGGGCTTCATATTCGGCGATATTATTGGTGACATCAAAACCGAATTTGATGGCTTTGGTGACTTCCATGCCTTTGGGCCCCCGAAGAACCACTCCAATGCCTTGGTGCTCGGCGCCTGAGGCTCTGTCGACGAAGAGTTTCCACTTTGGTTCAATCCTCATCAGATCTTCCGAGGTAGCTTCAGCATCCTCGATTCCTGGAATTTCGACAATGAAATCTGCCAATGCTTGGGCTTTTATTGCTCTTCTTGGTTCGTAAGTGATGTCATACTCTCCGAGCTCGATACACCATTTTGACAGCCTTCTCGAATGCTCTACCTTTTTCATTATGTCGCGTAGAGGTAGGTTGCTTCGGACAATGATGGGGTGCCCTTGAAAGTAGGGCCGTAGCCTTCTACTCGTGAGCACTAAGGCATAGATGGCTTTTTGGAGCAATGGGTATCTGACCTCGGCGCCATGCAGGGACTTGCTTACATAATATACCGACCACTGCCTCCCACCCTTTTCTTTCACCAAGACTGAACTCACAGCTTTTTCAGTGACGGCAAGGTAGAGGATGAGGGGTTTTCCTTCCCGCGGTTGCCGAAGTGTTGGCAGATGGGTTACGTAGCTTTTAAGTTCGTCCCAAGCCTTCTGACATTCCTGATTCTAAGGATGCTTCTCAAATCCAGAATTGCCTTCGCTTCTGGGTGCTTTGGTAAGCACCTTTAAGAACGGTCGACATTGGTCACCGTACCTGGAAATCAATCTACTAAGGGAAGTGATTCTTTCGGTAAGCCTTTGTATATCTTTAATGGTTGTGGGTGTTCGGAAGCCTAGCAGGGCTTTAACCTTTTCCGGGTTGGCGTCTATTCCCCTTTCTGACACCATAAACCTGAGGAACTTACCTGCACCTACTCCAAACATGCACTTCTCGGGATTAAGGTGAATGCCGAACTCCCGAAGTCATTGGAAGGTTTCGCCTAAGTTGTTGATATGATTACTAGGCATCCTGCTCTTAACTATCATATCATCAACATATGCCTCCATGTTCCTCCCGATCTGAGAGTCGAACACACTATTCATCAACCTCTGATAGGTAGCCCCTACATTTTTAAGCCCAAAGGGCATTCTGACGTAGCAGTAGGTACCAACTTCGGTGATGAAGGCGGTTTTTTCTTCATCTTCGGGGTTCATCCAAATTTGATGATACCCGCTGAAGGCATCGAGGAAACTGAGAAGATCGTACTCAGCAGTTGAATCCACCAATTGGTCTATGGCCGACAAAGGGTAGGAGTCCTTCGGGCAGGCCTCATTCAGGTTCCGAAAATCGATGCACATTCAGAGTTTGTCACTGCCTTCTTTTGTGGCGATAGCCGCATTACTAAGCCATTCAGGGTATTTAACCTCTATTATTACCCCTGCCTTAATCAAGCGCCTAACCTCAGCTTTAAGGAAGGTATTCTTGTGAGACGATAGGTTCTGTTTTTTCTGTCGAACCGGCCTAGCGTCCGAGCGAATTTTGAGACTATGGTGGACTATGCTGGGGTGGACCCCAGGCATGTCTTTCGGAGAGTAGGTGAATAGATCTTTGTTCATTAACAAGAAAGATACAAGCCTGTCTTTGTCACCCTTGGCCAATTTTTTCCCCACTTGGGTGTTCCGGTCGGGGACCAGCTCTACATCTTTTGTTTCTACTTTCTCCAACTCTTCTGTTTCTTCCCTTGTGGTCTCTTCACCTGTTGTGACTGCTTTTTCCGTCGCCAAAGTTTATACTTGGACCTTGGCTGGGCTTTACTTAGCCTTGGTGAAGACCTTCCTGACTTCGGCTTGGTCAATGAAGATCTCTGCATCTCATTCTTTAGTAGCGAACGTGACCATTAAGTACTTTATATTCGGGCGGATGTGGACATTGCCTTGAGTTTGCCTTTCGATGATGGCATTGTATGATGAGGGAACATCAATGATAATGAATCTCATCATAACGGAGGCGAACAGTTCCTCCTGACTTTAGGGTGAAGTCCCTTTCAACATTAAGGGCAGATCGATGCATCCGAGGACTGGGAGCTCGGATGGCCCAACCTCGAAGGTGGGGGAGTTGACTGTTCTGAGGTCGCCTTTTTGAGATGCCTAATTTAGGCATTAGGTGCGAGAAGATGATGTCGGTGTTGGAGCCGTCATCCAGGAGTACTCTTTTGACGTCCCAACTCCCTATCCTTGCCGTGATGAGGAGTGGGTCATCATGGGGGAATCTCACAGTGGACCCATCTTTGTGAACAAGCCTGCTCGGTGAGTTCCCATACTCCATTACGGAGATTTCCCTTATCTTTCTCTTCCTCTCAGCTGAGGGTATCCCTGTAGTGATGGTCTGGATAACCCCTGCTGGTGGTGGCGGATTCCTCCGAGGACTTCGGTCCCGACGTCTGTCGGAATCATAGTCCTCCTCATCCCCCCTTCTTCGTTCTTCCTTTGTTCCCTTCGGAGAAGGCATCCGCAGGTACCGGCGAAGTTGGCCCTGCTTTATCAGGGACTCGATGTATTTCCTTAACTGGAAGCAGTCTTCAGTGTCGTGGCCATGATCTCGATGGAATTGGCAGAACTTCTTCATGTTCTTCTTGTTTTCCGAAGTCATGGCCTTTGGCCTTGGGACTGTAGTTCCTTGTCTTTCTAAGGCCATGAGAATGCTGGCCCTGGTGGCGTTCAGGGGAGTGAACGTCATTGGCCTTTTACCCCTTTGTTTTCGGGGCCTTCCTCCAACCTCAATCGGGTGCCGAGGCTGGTGGCTTGGTCCTTCGGGCCGAGGGTGTTCCACCTTTGGTCCCCCCATTCTGAGCTCTTCGGCCGTCATGTGCTGTTCGGCCCTTCGGTAGAACTCCCCTAGAGTGTCTGGAGGGTCCTTAGAGAACTCATAGAAGAGCTGGGAGTCCCTTCAAAATCCTCTTATCATTGCGAGGATGTGGATCTCGGGCCGGAAGTCAGGCACGTTTAGTGCTTCTCGGTTGAACCTTTTGACGTAGTCACGAATGGTTTCCCCACTTCGTTGTGCTATGTTGAACATTTGTACTGGTATCTTGGCTGTTGGCCTGCTACTGATGAACAGATGGGTGAAGGCAGTAGGCAGCTCCTGGAAACTTAGCAAGGTTCTATGCGCCAGGGAGTTATACCATGCTGTCGCTGGACCGGAGAGGGTCACCTCAAAACACTTGCAGAGGGAAGCATCATCCACGCCGTGGAGCTCCATGCTTTGCTTGTACTTCGTTAGGTGTGCCTGGGGGTCGCTACGCCCATCGTAGGTTTCCAGGCGTGGCACCCTGAAGTCACTAGGCATAGGTGCCTCCACCACTTCCCGCACAAAGGGCGACTCTTCTCCGGTATAAGTGTCGGACAACCTTGACCAGACTGGTTTTTGGGAGATCTGCCTCTCAACCTTTTCCAGTCTTCCAAGGATATTCTCCATAAGGGCAGCTGTGTTAGCTTCCCTTTGCTACCTGGTGGCATCGTTGGTGGTGGCGAACTTCTTCTCCTTGTCGGAGAATAACTTCGGTGGCGAGGAGACTAGGACCTTCGGTTCGGGGATGAACTCCGCCGGCAGGGGGTCCTAGTCTCCTTTGGGCCCCTTTCTCCGGTGGGTCGCGCCCTGGGAGGTGCGTCCTCCATAGAAGATGTGTTGAAAGAGTCTTCGCGCTTGGAACTCTGGTGAGTGGACCTCGAGCTTCTCTCCTGAGGCACTGCCGAGGGGGAGGCCCTTCGGGCAGGTGGAGGCTGGGGCCACCTTTGGTCGACCTACTGAGTTATTTCAGCGACGATGGAGCGCTGGAAGTCTCGCAAGAAGCTCATCATCACTGTCAGAGGACGGTTGTCCTCCGGCACAGAAGTCCCTGCCGTGGGCTACTGGGTCGTCAGTTGAGCCTCTGGCAAAGAGGTGGACTTCGAGAGTGTTACCACCTCACAAAATGGAAGAATTACAAGTGTGTCATAATGGCTAAAAACCATTATATTGTGTAATTCTCACCATCGTGGTTGAAGTATGAGGGGTAAAAGGCATGATCAACACCTCCTTAAAAGTGTTCCAAGTTGGTAACTTGGCCCCCAAGAAAAGCCTTAAGGATTGCTTGTTTGTCAAGCAACCTATGGACTTTTTTGTAAGGTTTTGGAAATTCGGGTACTCAATTACAAAACTCTCAAGAAAGAGACTTGGAGGGTTATGGGAAGGATATAAATGGTATGAAAGTGCTATTGGAAGATCAAATTACTCATGGAAGACAAGTTTGAACAAAGGAAACACTAAAGGCAATAAGGACCTAAATGTCCTAGTGTAAACCTTAAGATGTTCAAGCTTTTGACTTAAGTCTAAGGGTGGAATTTTGGGGTTATCCCACCATGGGGGAGGCAGCCAAGGTTTGATAATTAGTCAACAATGGTGGGTATATGTGTACCAATGAGTTTAAGACAAAGAAACCATAATTAGTGAGAAGGAAAATGACATAAAGCAAGGTTAAGCTTGTTAAGTGTCTTTTGTGCCCTTAATCTCATTTAAGGCCATTTAAGTGGCCAAAATCACTTATCCCACTCAAGGGATGGCTGGCCAAAGCATGGCAAGAAAGTCAAATGTTGGGCCAAGAAATTAGGACTAAGAAGCCATGGTCTTGTAGTAAGGAAAATGACATAAAGCTTAATTAAGGCTATTAAGTGTGTTTTGTGCAATAAAGTCTTTATAAGTGGTTCTCCTTGACTTTATCTCCCACATTTGGTCTCTTACAGTAGAAAAAACGCAGCATCTTCTCTCCACCCCCACACTTCTTCCATAGCCACCATACCTTCAAACTTAAAACTACTTGCAATTGAAGTCAAGGAAGCACAATTGGAAGCTATTTGGTGCTATTGCTTGAGTGCACCTAGGATCAAGCTCCAATTTCAGCATACCCATCAAGGTAAGGGTTCTCTTACTCTCATGGGTTTTTTTTCTGTAATTTTCAAACATCCATGGAGCAAGGGCTAAGCTTGGAAGAGAGCCATGAGCTTGATGAACCAAGCTTAGTGAGGGGAGTGCACTTATTGAAGGTTTTGTGACCTACTGTTGAGTGTACAAAGATGGCCACGAAATAAGAGTTTTCTAAAGTTTCCTGGATTTTTTACTGTATTTCCAAACATCCATGAAGCTAAGACCATGCTTGGAAGAGAGCAAAAAGCTCTAGGAACCAAGTATGGGTTAATGGAAAATAAGTATGGCAAGGTTTCGGCCTTAGTGTTACCATGCTAAAGATGGCAGTAAGAAAGAAGGGTTTCTAGAGCCCAAAGTTAGTACTAACTACTGTTAAAATCCTCCTAAGGCCAAGCATTAGCTTGAGGAGGGCTTCCATAGTGATTTATTTATGTTTATTACATGTTTTATGGACTAAACCTATGGTTATATTGTGCTGTTGCTGCCACATTTCATGTGTTTGTTGTTTGTGTTTGGCTGCTGGCATTTGGTTGCTATATCTTGTATATATGCATTGTGGTTTTTGTGTTTTAGTGTCTTTGGATGCAGGTTTTAATGAGGATCACATTACCTTAAGAAACCAAGTGTTACCCTTACTAAGTTTCTCAATGAAACTTACTCCCCTCAATTCTGTCATTTCAGGTCCAGCAGAAAGATCACCTTCAAACTAACCTTTTTAGTTTGAGTTTTGATCTGAAATTTCAGGTACATGAACTTCCATATGTCTAGTTGTGATCTGGAAAGTTTGGTGATTTTAGGAGCACATTTGGTATTTTTAATGGTGGTACTTATTGTGTTGTGCAGCAGCTGTCCAGCATCCTGTTTTTGGGGTCCATTGTGTCTCAGGACCTTCTGTAACCTAGGGTGCGTATTTAGCTGAGTTGAGATCATATTGTAGTGCATGTGTGCATGTACATGTAGTGTGTGTAAAATGAGACAAGTATGAGAACATTTGAGTAATGTTTTGGCTATGTAAGTGATGTGGTGCAAAGCTGCCTAAGTGTGAATGATGGGCTGCTTACTTGTAAATTCTGTTTTGACCACAGGTTTGCATGGTTTGGAAAAATTGTATGGGCAAAATGGTCCAAAAGTTGCCAGAATTTCGACTCTGGACCTAAAGTTTAATATCTCCCTGTGTAGAATGAATCTTGGTATGAAATTTTGACCACAGATAGAGGACATCTAGAGGGTTAACTGGGCTTTGGAATTTATGGATTTAGAGCCCTGTAGCCAAATATATGACGTTGCAAAGTTAGCTGAGTTACTGTTCATTTGGTCAGAATTTTGTAACCAACTTCAAAAATCCATAACTTGGCCCATAGGTGGGCTATTGATGTAAAAAAAAATTTCTTGGTTTTCTCTATGTCTCTACTTGATAATGGAACAAATAAAACAGGGGGCTATTTGGCTAGAATGATAAAGTTTATTAGTGGAAGTTACAGGTGCAGTAGCTGGCCACTAGAACTTAACAAGATTGCCTAATGTGTGGAAGCCAAAACTAAGACTTGTGCTAGTGTTTTCCTTCTTTCCTGCCATGGTGTGCATGAAATGTGAATATGTGCGTGATGGTTGGACCAATATGCATGTATTTACATAGTGCCCAAGAGGGCCACTTGGGTATGCACACTAAGGGTAGTGTTCTGATGGCCTACAGAACATTACCAATCCTGGGAGTCTAAATGCACAGTTTTGGCACCATAACTGGACTACCCCGGAGTGGGTAATAGAGAGCCCCCTGTCTTTTGAGCGCCAAGTCTCTATGACGGCGACCTGGGAGAGGGTTCCCACAGACGGTGTCAAATGATGCCCTTCGGCATCATCATTATGCAACATGGTGAGCCTGGAACAAGGGCTTCCGGTGGGAGAACGCCTAGGTGAGGAAACTCCGGTGGGAGAAAGACTGTAAAGACTCAGAAAAAAAAATGTCAGGAGGTCCCCGGAGTATTTTTTCGGGGAGGAGCCTCCGACGCCTAAGTCAGCGTTTGGAAATGGAAAGTAAGTAAAGAGCGGAGAGATTTTTCCGTTGGAGTCGGATCCCTTTACTTGGGGCGCTTCCCGAATATTTATAGGGAGGTAAACAGTGGAAGTTCATTTGACACAACCTGCCTAGATCATGACACATGTTCGGTCAGATGCGATCCGTACCTTCGGGGAGAGAGGGAGCATCTAGTCGACCGCAGGCCGTCTGGCCAGGAGCCTTGGGTCGTACAAGGCCGGCGTGGCAGAGCGTGTCTTAGGGTGGCGTGTCAGGGAACATACGAGTACGGTGTGTTAGAGGCTCCTTAATTGTTTCTACCGTACTCCTGAGATCCCTTCGGTAGAAGAGAGCTCTTTGGAACAGGAGGACTTCCTTTCGAGATCATTCCAGTAACCTGGGAATATCTTCGCCAAGGGTGGTCCCGTTTGGGGACGTTCTTCCCTGAAGGTGATGGGTCTCTCCCTTCCGAAGCTGGTGTGGTCATCTTACCGAGAATGGCGATGTGCCGTGTTCCCGAGGTCGGTACTGCCCCTTCCAGGGGTGATGAAGGATTGTCGAGGTCGGATGTAAAAGGGGCCAGACACCCTTCTTTCCAAAATCGGTGCTCGCGTTCCTTGCGATCGATGCTCGATTTTCCGAAGGTGGTGCTTTGCCCGAGCCTACGGGTTTGAAGGGTGACAGCACTTCGGCTATCACTTAACACCTGTTTTACTACTACTCCTGTCCAGGTTGACCATCTAAACATCCATTCCGCGGTTAACCACCTTCCCTCATTTCGTATTCCTCAATCTCTTAACCATTCTTTGCGTAGTAACCCCCTTTCATCTGTTAATAACCCTGATCATATTGCTTCATCTTCTATCATAATGTTTTAATCCAACCCTTCTCATTCAACTGCTCAACACCATTACATTGTGGAGTTATCTAAGGAGGGAGACTGACCAAGAGTACATACCTGTTAAAAAGAAGAGAGGGAGGCTCCCCAAGAAGAAACTGGATCAAAATAGTCAGGAGATTCATAATCCACTGGTTCTAGCAAAAGGGTTTAATGGCTACCCATACAAAGCCAACAAGGCGCCTTGATTCTTTTTAAGTTAGAATTGTCAAGGGTTGGGGTCTCCCTTGACAATTCAGAATATTAAGCGGCTCAAAGGCAAATTTAAACCCCAATTTTTGTTCCTAATGGAGGCAAGCAAAAGTATGATTTTGTGGAGAAGAAAAGGCAAGAATGTGGTTTTGCTTTTGGCTTTACTGTTGATCCTATTGGCTTATTAGGAGGTCTCGCACTGTGGTGGGACAACTTTGTTCAAATACGAATCTGCCAGGCTACTAAACACTGGATTGATACAGACGTTGTTGAGGAGGAGTCTGGTCATGTTGTGAAGGTTACCTAGGTTTACGCAGCTAAAAAATTTATGGATAGGCTGATTATTCATGATGAGTTGGTGCAGCTGGCTTAAGATAATCAAAGTAGACCTTGGTTGTGCATTGGTGACTTTAATGAAGTCTTATATCAAAAAGAAAAAAAGGGTGGCAAGACTAAAGATGATAAAAAAAATGTTAGCTGTCCATGAGTTCTGATTAATGCAAGTTTGCATGATTTGGGGTTCAAGGGGTAGAAATTCACCTAGTTTAATAACAGATAGAAGGGACCTATTAAAGAGAGAATTGACAGAGGGCTAGCAAATACCCACTGGAGATTTCTATTTCCTAACACTCAGGTGTTTAACCAACCTCGTGTTGGTTCAGATCACTCCCCCCTTGCGCTGAAAACTGTTGTGCCTGAAGCCAAAAAGCCAGAAAAAGTTTAAGTTTGAACATATGTGGACAAGGAATAGCCAATGTAAAGAAGTGGTTTTAGAGGCGTGGAAAAAAGGGTATGGAATAAATGCTCAAGAGAGGCTATTGGATCAGTTATATGTTTGTGGGATGGATTTGAAAAGGTGGAGTAGGAGATATTTCCATAATAATAAGTAGGAAATTGATAAGCTTCTTGCTAGATTGGTGTTAGGACAAGACACTGATGATCTTTTAGAAGAAGAAGAGAAGGACATTCAGAAAAAGTTGAAAGAGCTGTGGTCTAGGGAAGAAATGTTTTGGCACCAGAGAAGCAGGGTTCAATACTTGAAGTTGGGTGATAAAAACACTTTGCTTTTCCACCTTCAACTGTTCAAAGGAGGGCTGCTAATCAAATTTTAAAGATCAGAAATGAAAGTGGTCATTAGGTTGAGAATGAGATGGACATCATGCAATTGTTTCAGAGTTTTTATGATAAGCTATTTACTGCTGAATGGCTAACTCAGGATGCTCATGACTTGTCTTGTGTTAAAAGAACTGTGAATAATGATCTGAATCAAATTCTATCAATGAAGGTGACAGTGTAGGAGATTAAACAGGCTACATTCCAAATAGGAGGTCTTAAAGCTCCAGGCCCTGATGAGTACCCTGGTATTTTCTTCCAATTTTTCTGGAATGAGGTAAGGGAAACCAAAGTTCAAGCTATCCAAGCTTTCTTCTACCATGGTTTCTCTTAATTTGACTTCCATTGTTCTTATTCCAAAAGTTAATTCCCCTAAAATAACAACCCATTATAGGCCTATTAGTTTGTGTAATTTCAGCTATAAGATAATTTCTAAAGTGCTAGCCGATAAGATTAGTCTGTACCTTAATTCCATAATCTCGCCATACCAGAATACTTTTATTAAGGGAAGGCTGATTCAGGATAATATTGTAGTGGCACACGAAGCTTTTCATCACTTGAAGACCAAAAAGATAGGTAAGAAGTATGAGATGGCCATCAAGCTAGACATGAATAAGGCCTATGATCGAGTTGATTCGGATTTCTTGGCCTTAGTCATGGATAAGATGGGATTTAGTTCTGTCTGGTCTTCTGTTGGGTTTCGGGAGCCAAACAGCGCAGCGGATTTTATAACCGAAACCCTCTAGGATACAAATGAAACGGGGTAAATCGGGTGTGCAAAAATTTTCATGCCTAATTTTCGGTTGAGATCTCTCACTCAATTGTAGAGTCGAATCACTAAACCTTAACAGTTGACGTGTTCAAGCTCTCTATGGTATCCATATGAGCATCTCGGGATCACCACGCTTCCACAGTGTCCCAGCAGATGCGTTTCTCTTGCGCTCGCAGTGCTAGCTTGCGTCCTCCAAGGAATTGCAAGAGAAGAGTGCGACTGTCCTTATGGGATGTTAGGGTAAGAAGACCTGCGAATTTCTCACTAGAAGTTGTATTTATAGTGAGACTCAACTTCCAGGCCTAGTGGGTTTCAAAGCCCTAATCCAATTAGGATTTAATTTCGGGCTTAATAATGGCTCAACTTTTTGGCCCATTATTAATATGAAATTAAAGTGAAACCATAACCCAAATAATTAGCCCATGCACTCTAATGATCCAAATAGCTCTATGTGTGCGACCCAATAGGCTCTACCACGTTGGCAATGATCATAAATCACATTTATGATCATAAGCAATGAGCGGTGTCTAGCAACACATCATTGCTACCCAAGTGACAAGATTGTCGATGATTCGACTAAACCTTTATGATCATCACCGATATATGCCATTGTCCCTTTGTCCAAGATATCAAGACTAAGCACGAGACATGGAATGTGTCACTCTCGTATAGCCCAATCTTTGGTTTCTTCATTACTGAGTAGACCAACTTAAACTGATGACATCGATATCGTGTATCAACTCATCCGAGCATGGCCATGCATTTTTCTAAGTCTTACTCTATCAAGGGGCCCGAAGATATCACTCCTGTTACATAGGAGGGACAAATCCCATCTTGATCATACAAATCCCTCCGCATGAGATGTGACATACCCAATGACCTCCTTCAAGTTCACTCAATTACGAGCAACAAAAGAAAAGTATCAAAGTATGTGACTCACATGTAGGGAACCTTGATGATCTTAGGTCGAAGGACTACATATACCATGATCACTATGAGAATCACTTATGACACTCATATAACGATCCATGTAGTGTTCTCATGGTGGGTCGGTCCAATACACAAGTTCCCCAACTTGTACCCATATGTAGACTACATATCTCATATTAGTCTCCACATATGCTAGTCGTTATGTATTATTGCAACCCGCTCCACAATAATACTAGACAAGGGATGTTTAAGAATATCATTATTCTAGGGTTACAATTATGTTTGTTAAGTTACGTAGAAACAAAACAACAAACATAATTGCTGGATTAATGCCTTAATAAAATATCATGACTCAATGTGCAAAAATACAATCATCTCATGATTGGCTTTTTGGGCACAACACTAACAATCTCCCACTTGCACTAAAAGCCAATCATCCATGTATCTAATACCGATGGACCTAGAATGGCTATCATGCTTCTGCTGCGTAAGGGGCTTTGTCAGTGGATCAGCAATGTTGCTGTCTGTCGAAGTCCTGCATATCCTTACATCACCCCTCTCGATGATCTCCCTGATGAGATGATAGCGTCGGAGTATGTGTTTGGATCGCTGGTGAGATCGAGGTTCCTTAGCCTGTGCGATTGCTCCATTGTTGTCACAATAGAGCTCTATCGGGTCGGCAATGCTTGGAACCACTCCAAGTTCAGTGATGAACTTCTTGATCCAAACTGCCTCCTTCGCAGCATCAGAGGCGGCAATGTACTCAGATTCTATTGTAGAGTCAGCTACTGTCTCTTGCTTTGAACTCTTCCAGCTCATAGCACCACCACCAATACAAAACACATAACCAGATTGCGATCTAAAATCATCCTTATCGGATTGGAAGCTTGCATCGGTGTAACCCCTTACAACGAGCTCATCTTCACCTCCAAAGACCAAGAATGCATCCTTAGTCCTTTGTAAGTACTTAAGGATGTTCTTAACAGCTGTCCAGTGACTCTCACCGGGGTTTGATTGGTACCTACTCATCATGCTCAAAGCATATGAGACATCGGGACAAGTACATATCATGGCATACATGATAGATCCAATTGCTGAGGCATATGGAATCTTACTCATGCGCTCTCTCTCCTCGGTTGTACTCGGACACTGAGATTTAGAAAGAGTGATACCATGTGACATGGGCAAGAATCCTTTCTTGGAATCTTGCATGCTAAACCTCTTTAGCACCTTGTCAATATATGTACTTTGACTTAGGCCAAGAAGCTTTCTAGATCTATCTCTATAGATCCTGATGCCTAACACATAGGCTGCTTCACCCAAGTCCTTCATAGAGAAACATTTCCCTAGCCAAGTCTTCACAGACTGTAGCTCAGGAATGTCATTCCCGATGAGTAGTATGTCATCTACATACAACACCAAGAAGACAATAGCGCTCCCACTAACCTTCTTGTAGACACAAGGTTCATCTTCATTTTTGATAAAACCAAACTCTTTGATTGCATCATCAAAACGAAGATTCCAACTTCGAGAAGCTTGCTTCAGTCCATAAATGGACCTTTGTAACTTGCACACTTTATTGGCATTCTCAGGAGTGACAAAACCCTCAGGTTATGTCATGTACACATCCTCAAGTAGCTTTCCATTTAGGAATGCAGTTTTGACATCCATTTGCCATATCTCATAATCATAGTGTGCAGCAATAGCAAACAAAATTCGGATGGATTTAAGTATAGCAACTGGTGAAAAAGTTTCATCGTAGGCAATACCATGAATTTGCTTGAAACCTTTTGCAACCAATCGTCCCTTAAAGGCAATCACATTACCATCCATGTCAGTTTTCTTCTTGAAAACCCATTTGCACCCTATGGGTTTTACCCCTTTAGGTGGGTCAACCAAAGTCCATACTTGGTTTTCATACATGGATTCCATCTCGGATTTCATGGCCACTAGCCACTTCTCAGATTCAGGCCTCGACATAGCTTGTTGGTAGGTTGTGGGCTCATCTTGATCCATAACCATCACATCACCAGTGTGAGTCACGAGAAATCCATATCTCTCAGGCTCATGCCGAATCCTACCAGACCTACGTAGGCTCTGTGCTACAGGAACAGACTCTTGAACCACAACATTTTATGGTGTCTGTTCAGGTTCCATTTCAGGTTCGATGTCTCCTTGTTGTTCTTGAATTTCTTCAAGTTCTACTTTCCTCCTACTAGTTCCTTTAGAGATAAACTCTCTCTAAGAAGACACCAGTTTGAGCAACAAACACTTTTTGCTCAGAAGGATTGTAGAAATAGTAACCCTTTGTTTCTTTGGGATACCCAACAAAATGGCATTTTTGAGATTTGGGCCCTAGTTTGTTAGAGGATTGATGTTTAACATAAGCGTCACAACCCCAAATCTTCATAAAAGACAAATTGGGACACCTCCCCCTCCATATCCCATATGGTGTCTTTTGAACCGATTTAGATGGAACTCGGTTTAGTGTAAAAGTGGCTGTCTCTAGAGCATGTCCCCAAAAGGAGCTTGGAAGGTTAGCTTGACTCATCATGGAGCGAACCATGTCTAACAAAGTTTGATTTCTCCTTTCAGATACACCATTCCATTGAGGTGTATCTGGTGGAGTGAGGTGTGATACTATACCACACTCCTTCAGATAGTTAAGGAATTCTCGATCCAAGTACTCTCCACCTCGATCTGATCGAAGCACTTTGATACTCTTCCTGAGTTGATTCTCTACTTCATTCTTGAATTCTTTGAACTTTTCAAAGGATTCTGACTTGTGTCTCATGAGATACACATAGCCATATCTGCTGAAGTCATCAATCAAAGTAATGAAGTATTGGAAACCTCGTCTAGCTTGTGTAGACATAGGGCCACATACATCACTATGTATGAGTCCTAGTAAGTCATTAGCCCTTTCACTTTGCCCTGTGAATGGGGCTTTGGTCATCTTGCCCAATAAACATGACTCACATGTCTATAGGTCGGGTTTGAATCATTTAATCTGACCTTCTTGGTATTCACATTATAGATTGGATCTTCGAGGTCTAGAACATACAACCCATTGCTAAGTTGAGCACTACCATAAAAGATTTCATTCAAATAAATAGAACAACATTTGTCCTTTATTATAAATGAAAAACCTTTCTTGTCCAAACAAGAAACAGAAATCAAATTTCTACTAATAGTAGGCACAAAGTAGCAGTTGTCTAATTCTAAAACTAATCCACTAGGTAAAGTGAGAACATAAGTCCCTACGGCTAAGGCAGCAACCCTTGCTCCATTTCCAACACGTAGGTCCACTTCACCTCGGGCCAATCTTCTACTTCTACTTAGATCCTGCACATTTGCACAAATGTGAGATCCACATCCAGTATCCAATACCCAAGATGAGGAAGTAGAAAAGTTAGCCTCTATAACAAAAATACCTGAAGTGGAAGTCTTACTTCCCTTTTCCTTAGCAAGTTCTTCAAGATAGAGCTTGCAATTGCGCTTCCAGTGTCCAGGTTGCTTACAATGGAAGCACTCCCCTTCCTTTGCCACACCACCCTTTGGTTTCAGTGCAGCTGAAGAAGAACTAGCATTGGACTTTCCATTAGCTTTATCCTTCTTCTTGTTGGCTTTTCCCTTTCCCTTGCCCTTTTGAACCATCAAAATGGGCTTAGCCTTCTTAAGGTTTTGCTCAGCAGTTCTCAACATGTTGAGCAATTCAGGGAAGGGACTTGTCAAGGTCGTTCATGTTATAGTTCATGACGAACTGACTGTAGCTTTCAGGCAACGATTGCAAGACTACATCGATA